>BPUM01001049.1:0-182333 GCA_020521455.1 Prunus kanzakura
AATCTGTAGTCTATTGATAAATAGTAAACTTGCTTTCTTTTTTACACTTCATGTGGTGGTACTCCATCATAAATCCTGATAATTTGTTTGGCACCTTACCAGTCAAATATGACTGGATGCTTCAGCAAGCAAAAACCCTTAGATACTCCCGTTCAACAACTATAAGTTTTATCATTTTTCCCCTTGATAAACTAGAAACCTAATGAAAAAGAAAGTGAAATTGATTTTAATTCGAGTCGCACACAACTGTAAGGCCGTATCTACTAATGTTGTGACTTTTTTGTAATGACTTTTTTTTTTTTTAATCTTGAGAAGGATTATATTTTCTTGAAGGAATCATACATAAAGAAACAGAAACATCCAGTCTTTTAATCAGTGCAAATATGTGCTTCGCACACAGTTATGTATCTCTTGGTTTTATTTCTTTTGTTTTCATTTGAATATGTATTGACATTCGAAATAGGCTTAATTGTTTTGTTTTGCAATATGTTGTATATTGTGGTAAACCACATATCAGGAAAAATAAAGGAGGGTCTAACATACTTGAAGATGAGATGTCCAAATGTTAGGTTGTCTTGCAGCCGTTGGTCGAGACATGATCAATATGTTGGCTTCTGAAGAAAATAGCGTTGGTATTCTCGGTATCTTCTTAGGTCTTATAGAGAAAGCAGAAAACGAGATATATGTGACTTTTGATTATAACGTATGCGCCATAAATCATCTATCAATTTTTTGGGCTACACATTAAGATGGTAAAAATTGTAGTCGGGCAACTTTCTGGCTGGGTTGATTAGAATCAAGTCTCGACGAATTACTGACTTCTTGAGGTATTCAGTCGGCGAGGTTCCCAAGTCAAAAAAAGTGAGTTATATACATATTGAAAAATCTGAAGTTTGTTGATTGAATAGTAAATAGCATTTCTTCTTTATACTTCATATGGCGGTACTCCATCATAAATCCTGATAATTTGTTTGGCACCTTACCAGTCAAATTTGACTGGATGCTTTAGCGATCAAAAACCTTAGATACTCCTGTTCAACAACATAAGTTTCATCATTTTTCTCCTTGATAAACTAGAAACCTAATGAAAAAGAAAGTGACATTGATTTTAATTCGAGTCGTACACAACTGTGAGGCAGTATCTACTAATGTTGTGATTTTTTGTAATGACTTTTTTTTTTAATCTTGAGAAGGATTATATTTTCTTGAAGGAGTCGGACATAAAGAAACATAAACATCCAGTCTTTTAATCCGTGCAAATATGTGCTTCGCACACAGTTATGTATCTCTTGGTTTTATTTCTTTTCTTTTCATTTGAATATGTATTGACATTCGGAATAGGCTTAATTGTTTTGTTTTGCAATATGTTGTATATTGTGGTAGACCACATATCATGAAAAATAAATGAGGGTCTAACATGCTTGAAGATGAAATGTCCACATGTTGGTTGTCTTGCAGCCGTTGGTCGAGACATGATCAAAATGTTGGCTTCTGAAGAAGATAAGCTTCAGTATTCTCGGTATCTTCTTAGGTCTTATAGAGAAAGCAGAAACGAGATATATGTGGCTTTTGATTATAATGTATGCGCCATAAATCATCTATCAATTCTTTTGGGCTACACATTAAGATGGTAAAAATTATAGTCAGGCAACTTTTGAGCTGGGTTGATTAGAATCAAGTCCCGACAATTGCTAACTTGTTGAGGTATTCAGTCGGCGAGGTTCCCAAGTCAAAAAAAAGTGAGTTGTATACACTTTGAAAAATCTGAAGTTTGTTGATTGAATAGTAATTGCTTTCTTCTTTATACTTCATGTGGTGGTACTCCATCATAAATCCTAATAATTTGTTTTGCACCTCACCAGTCAAATCTGACTGGATGGTTCAGTGAGGAAAAACCCTTAGATACTCCCGTTCAACAACATAAGTTTTATCATTTTTCTCCTTGATAAACTAGAAACCTAAAGAAAAAGAAAGTGAAATTGATTTTAATTCGAGTCGCACACAACTGTGAGGCTATATCTATTAATGTTGTGATTTTTTGTGATGACTTTGGTTTTATTTTGAGAAGGATTATATTTTCTTGAAGGAGTCGGACATAAAGAAATATAAACATCCATTCTTTTAATCAGTGCAAATATGTGTTTTGCTCACAGTTACGTATCTCTTGGTTTTAGTTCTTTTCTTTTCATTTGCATATGCATTGACATTCGGAATACACTAAATTGTTTTTTGTTTTTTGCAATATGTTGTATATTGGGGAAGACCACATATCATGAAAAATAAAGGAGGGTTTAACATGCTTGAAGATGATATATCCACATGTTGATTGTCTTGCAACCGTTGGTTGAGACATGAACAATATGTTGGCTTCTGAAGAAGATAAGCGCCGGTGTTCTCTATATCTTCTTATGTCTTATGGAGAAAGCAGCAGTGAGATATAAGTGGCTTTTGATTATAATGTACGCAGCATTTATCATTTATCAATTTTTTTGGGCTACACATTAAGATGGTAAAGATTATAGTCAGGCAAATTTCGGGCTGGGTTGATTATAATTAAGTCCCGATAATTATTGACTTGTTGAGGTATTCAGTCGGCGAGGTTCCCAAGTAAAAAAAAAGTGAGTTATATACACATTGAAAAAATCTGAAGTTTGTTGATTGAATAGTAACTGCTTTCTTCTTTATACTTCATGTGGTGGTACTCCATCATAAATCCTAATAATTTATTTGGCACCTTACCTATCAAATTTGATTGGATGCTTCAGCGAGCAAAAACCTTTAGATACCCTCATTGAACAACATAAGTTCTATAATTTTTCTCCTTGATCAACTAAAAACCCATTGAAAAAGAAAGTGAAATTAATTTTAATTCGAGTGGCACACAAATGTGAGGCCATATCTACTAATGTTGTAATTTTTTGTAATGACTTTTTTTTTTTTTTGTCTTGAGAAGGATTATATTTTCTTGAAGGAGTCGGACATAAAGAAACATAAACATCTAGTCTTTTAATCTGTTTGCTTGGTTTGAAATAATACAAATGTTGAAAATGGTTTCTTTTATGAAATATTTAGTTCTATATCCATTCTTAGAACTAGTGATATAGATAAACTCTACATCATTTAATTCCTATAAACAAACCCAAAAAAAACTCAAAAAATGACAGCTAGCCCTATTGAATTTAATTTTCATTATTAAATTACTTTGATGCCCTATTGAGTGTTTTGGGTTTTTTTTTTTATTGATGTTTTTGGGTTGAGCTTGTTTTAAGAAATCGATGGTAGTTTTGTAATTTATAGGAAGTTTGAAGCCTCTTTGTTATGTTGTAAATGAAATTTGGGTGTCTTTCTAAAGTCCATTTCATGTAGAATTTTTTTTCTAATTTGGGCCCTTATATGGAGTATAATAGTGAATCTCCCAAAAAATACCCATAAAGTTTCCTAACCTATTTGCATATATTTCTCGGAGTACAGAATTTCCAATCTTTCCATATATCAACTTGAAATAATAAATAAAAAATTCAAGCAAAATGTGTTCTCTATTTCATGAATTTAAGAAATTGCATCGATGCCAAAATTTATTTTATACTGCAAAATCATCATATGAAATCTCTAGGGAAGGTGATCACTCACATGTCCCTCCCCTTTTATAATTCCCCCAATTTTTTCATGTCACATTGTACATATACTATAAATATTCAAAAAGGTGTCACTTCTTGATGGAGAAAGTAGAGGCCAGTAGGACCGCCATTCAGGAGAAGCGCTGGCTGTTAAGATGCTAGTATTGTAGTTTGTTTTCAAGCATTCTTCTGCTAACTCGTAGTTTGGTGTTGTTGATACTTCACTCCAGTCGATTTCTTTAGCCTTCTACATTTAGGAAAAGACATGTAAAACCCTCTTCCAAGTTTTGCATTATTAATTTCCTACACTATAAGATACAAAAAAATTGTACAAGGGTCGTGTTCCAGAAAGCCTAAGCCTCTAAGCTTACCTCAAACAAGGAAGTTGTTTTGAATGCAGCTAATAAAATTTTGTATTCATAATAAGGTAAGTTCCAACTGATCTAAAAGTTATTAAAATATTATTACTTTCAAGACCAAAATAAAAATATTAGTTACTTTTAGGTAATGCTAGGCTTACCACATTTTTATACCACATTGTGTACCACATCTCTAATAGAGGTGGAGCCCACCAAAACAATGGAGCCCATCTCTATTAGAGAGGTGGTACACAAAATAGTATAAAAATGTGGTAAGCTTAGCATATTCCCTTACTTTTACGTTTTTCTTTCTTTTTTTTCTTTTGAAGTTTGAAGTTTGAACCATCCGTTTTGGTTAAGTTTTGTTCTTTCTCCTTGCCTCATGAGAGGGTAATTTCTTCCTTGAATCAAAGTTTCTTTCCCTCTTCCTGTAAAATTTTATTGGGCTTGTGAAATATCCCAGGCAGTTTATGGGCCTCCTTTGAGATTGACTGAAGAGACAAGTTTGGGCCCTTACTGTTTTTGAGACCCCCAAACAATTTTTGGGTCCCACAATTTCTTGGCTGAGAAATGAGAATGTTTCCTTTGTAGCAAAAGGGCCCAAGAAATTATACGATTTGTTAGATGTGATGTCAGCCACTTGGCTAGTTTTACCAGGAAGCTAGCATCACTAGAAAAATGGTAAGTCTGTTGTAAAATGAACGGTATATGCGGGAATATTGAGCTGCATGTAAAGTAAATGAGACACAATATTTAACGAGGTTTGGTCATACCAATGTCCTTAGAGAATAGCATCAGTAACTTTTCCAATATGTAAAATAATATGGCTACAACTTTAGTGTTTACAATCTCTCTAGCTCACTGATTTTTTTCTCTTGGAGAATTCTCTTCTCTCTCTCTCTCTCTCTCTCTCTCTCTCTCTCTCTCTCTCTCTCTCTCTCTCTCTCTCTCTCTCTCTCTCTCTCTCCTCTTTCTTCCTTATCTTTTTTCCTTCCTCTCTACTAGACTCTATTTCTTCTCTCAGTTGGTGCAAGAAGCATTTGCAAAAGAGGGAAGCTTTTTATCGGTAAATGTCAAATCATTTTCGTGAGTGTGCAAGAAAGCATTATGCACCAAAGTCTTCAAACCAATAGTAAGTGGGGCTCCACATGTTTATTCTTTACAACACTCCCCCCTTGGAGACCACAAGTAATATATTGTTGCCTCAATAAAATATTGCTAGGAGAAAACCTAGTGAGGTAGAAAACTGATGGAAGGAAGAGTACAGTAATCAATGTAGCATACTTCTGGATGCTCCCCTTGATATCTTCATGACACATTATATAACTTTAACCCAGCTATTATACATCTTTTGGGAATCGCTTCTGGCAATATGCTCCGTGCATTTAATAACCCTTAAAGATAGCATGTTGGTCTCCGTAAATGTGCAACAAGAAGGCACGATTACATCCGTAAATTTGGAGAACCTCAACATTCCTTGTTTGTGTCATAAGAGTGAGTATATTCCTCTTTATTTCGAACACCCATGTATAACCTTCAGGGTTAACATCTTTTGGGGTTCGTACTATGGGGTTGTTCTTTCACATTCATTCTTATCTGTAATGGAATTGCCTCTTTCCATTTTGGCTAATGATTTTGTCAACATTTAATAATAGAACCCATTGATGATTTGAGTATCTACTCTAAACCAAAAATTGCCATTCATCAATTCATGATCCCACCATTCTCATGTGCGTGCGCATGCATCAATTATAAGTATTTCTTTGCTTTTGGGTACCTAAGCCACTTCAGGGTTTTTTTGTTGTCTTTTCCATACAGACATCTCTTATAAGATGAATTATGTAAAAATGTGGATCATACCCTCCAATAAAGCGATATTTTATAATAGGGCGCGGATAGTCTCCATTCAAGGAGCTGGAACATTTAGAACCCATATATTTGTCATGCTGCATTCATGCCACACATGTCAATGAATTGTGCTTCTAGGACTTTAAACCATATAATTTGCTACACATTAGGTGTGCACCATATTAATATTGACATGTTAATGGATTGTCTTTTCGGGACCTCAATTCATATCATTTGCTACGCAATAGGCGTGCATCATATTGATCACTGCTATACCCACATTTTGCTCTTCTGGGACTTTAATCTATGCAGTGTATTATCAATGTATTCAACTTGCAATCTATAAAATTGGGGGGCATGTTCCCCAAACCCTTTGAACCGCAGCTATTCAATATGCTATCTAGCTTCTTAATCGTATGCCTTCACGTGTTTTGGGTTTTAAAACACCACATTAGACATTGGCTGCTCATGTTTGTGTTTATTCCCATCTTAATCTCACTCCGCGCATTTTTGATTGTGTGGCGTATGTCCATCTCAATAAATCTCACCTGATCAAGTCGGATCTAGGTGCCCTCCGCTGTGTGTTTGTGGGTTTTGCACCTCAACAAAAGGGTTACCAGTGTTACCATGCCTCCAATAGCTGCTTTTATGTTACCATGGATGTTACGTTTGTGGAGAACGAGATTTCTTTTTGTCAGACGTGCCCAATCATGTTCTTCAGGGGGAGAATATAGTAAAAGAAGTACATAATTGGTTTGATATAGAAATACGGGGGAAAGAAGCACAAAATAGTGCACTGGAACTAAAGTCGAGCCAAGCAGTTGCTGGAAGCAAGCTGCCGACCAGTCCAACCCAAGCAAACTGGACATCAGCGATCCCGAACTGGATAGCAGCAACCCCCTCTCTTGAACATACCTGATCATGCTCCACTGAACATTCCTGAGGTAAGTCCTTCATATCCCAGTGCTTTTTAAAATATTGTTGAAATTGTGAAAAAATTACTTGCACAAGCAAACATGGGAATACCACAAGACAGATTCTCACTAGAAGGCAAGGTAAAATATGCTAATGGTGATTATGTCTCCACACACAGATTGTCTCCTCAAGCTAAAGTAATTGTTAGTCAGATGGAAGGAATTAAAATTCCTAATAGATTGGAAGAAGCTTTGTAAGACCCAAAATGAGTGGAAGCAATGAATGTGAAGACGGAGGCCTTACAAAAGAATGGAACATGGGAGATAGTTCTGCAACTTAAAGGAAAGAAACCTGTTGGATGTCAATGGGTGTACTAATTAAGCACATAGTTGACGGCATAATAGACAGATATAAAGTAAGACTTGTAGCCAAAGGGTATATGCAGACGTATGGAGTTGATTATCAAGATACATTTGCACCTGTGGCAAAAATCAATATGGTGCAAGTTATATTGTCCTCAGCAACTAATATAGATTGGCCTCTCAAGCAATTCTATATGAAAAATGTCTTTCTGCATAGAGTTCTAGAAGAAGAAGTGTACATGGACATACCACCTAGTTATGGGTCGTCTAATAATAGTGGGAAGGTGTGTTGGCTTCGAAAGACCCTTTATGGATTAAAGCAGTCTTTGTGAGCATGATTTGGGCAGTTCACTAAAGCAATGAAGAAGTATGGATATCATCAAGGTAACTTGGATCATACCCTATTTATCAAACGCAGGGATTGTAAGATTACCTTGCTAATAATCTATGTCAACGATATGGTAGTTATTGGTGATAATGTTGTTGAAATAGGTAAATTACAGAAGTACTTAGCCTCGAAGTTTGAGATGAAGGACTTAAGGGCTTTGAAGTATTTTTTGGGAATCGAAGTAACTCACTCTACTACTACTATTTTTCTATCTCAAAGGAAATATGTTCTAGACCTGTTGACAGAAACTGGTATGTTAGGTGTGCACCAGCCTAAACCCCATTTGTGCAAAATTATCACTTAGCAATCTATCTTGATCAAGTGCCAACCAACAAGGAGAGATATCAGAGGTTAGTTGGAAGACTAATTTATCTTTTGCACACTAGACCAAATATCGCATATGCAGTTAGTGTTGTTAGCCAGTTCATGCATTCTCCTAGTGAGGATCACTTAGCGGCAGTTATAAGGATTTTGAGTTATTTGAAGAAAGCTCCATGCCGAGGCTTGATATTCAGAAAACTGGGACATTTGGATGTCAAGGGTTAAACAGATGCAGATTAGGCAGGCAATATAATAGATAGATGTTCTACATCAGGTTACTTCACTTTCATTGGGGGTAATTTGGTTACATGGCGAAGTAAGAAGTAGAATGTAGTAGCTCGATCTTCAACTGAGGCAGAATATAGGGGCATAGCACAGGGAGTTGGTGAGCTCCTTTGACTAAGGATACTCCTATTCGAAATTAGTTTTCCACCAAAGAAAGTCATGGAGCTTTACTGTGACAGCCAAGCTGCGAGAGAGATAGCAAACAATCCAGTTCAACATGATTGAACTAAGTTGGTAGATAGATAAGAAAATCAATATATCATTTGTAAAGTCAAAAGCACAGTTGGCAGATGTTTTAACGCATGCGTTGTAAGCAAAGGTTTTTCATGACTCTGTTGACAAGTTGGGTATAGGAGATGTCTACGCACCAATTTGACGGGGAGTATTGGCGTGAGCCATAATTCAAGGATCGCGTGATCCCTGATTTCCTGGTGTAATTCACGTTACCTAATTAGAAAAGTACCTAGTTAGGATTCCTTGTAATTAGCTAATTACTTTTCCTTGTAGGAAAAGTCAACTTTTACTTGTAGGAAAAGTCAACTTTTACTTGTATATATATCCTCCTCTTGGAGTGGGCATACCTCTTCTTAGGTTTCCAACGGAATGCCTTGCCAGCCCTGCTAGCAGAAGCGAAGTTATATCAAAGAGGTATACTTGAATCATTTGTAGGACGAGGAGTGGTGACCCACGAGATCTTTATGAATACTACTTATTTCCTCACTTGATATAATAATCCACATTTGGCACATGTAAAATTATGGGCTGATTGATATGATATCCATGTGGTCTACGAGAATTTAAAAAAAATGGTATTATTGGTTTGTTCTGATGTTCTGATGTAGTTCATACTGTTAGCTTAGCAACACATTGACAACTCTTGGTGAATCAGATAGCTGGAGGAGCAAAAGTGAATAGACTTCTTCATGCTTATGCATTCAGGAGAAGAAAATCATACACTTTGAAGTTTTTCAACATTACTTTCCTAACTTATACAAGAACGAAAATTGTACAAGGATTTCATCTGCAGAAAATTGCAGCAGAGTCTATCATCGAAACCTCAAATTGTAGCAATTGATAGGATTTTTAGTACCTGCGCAAACAGGGTTAAAATCACTGAAAATACTTGCAAAAATACAAGGTAATTGTAGTATAAATGCTCATGCAAGGTCGTTGTCCCCAAAGATTGTTTGACTAATTTGTAATTAAACTAACTCTTAATTAATAATTAAAATAGATTTTATCGAAGATCTGAAATTTATGAATTTGAAAAGATTAAATTAACAATAAAAGAAATCGGAAAGTTGGGAAATACTAACAGCAAAGAGGAAAAAATGTTTTTCTTTTAAACTTAACAATTTAGAGAAAACTAGGGTTTAGCCATCATCGTCACAATCATGTGCAATTCTATCAATTACTTATGAATTTCCACATGTATACTTTGAAGGTTAGGTTTTCCTAATGCATATTTTCATTGTGATGTTCAACCGAAAACATATATCTAACATGCAATCCGTCTGTGATGTTCAGATCAAATATAAACATGCAAGACTCATAAGCTTTGTGAAAACCCTTTGAAAAACCATGCAACCCTTAAGAGCGTGATGTTCGCCTTAAGTGAACTTACAACTACTAACCACAAGTAGCCATCCTCAATTTCAGGGTGATGTTCCAACAGAAATTGCATCAAATTACTTGTCTAAATATCCTAATGGTGATCAATCATTAAAATAGATAGATAGTTTTAATCGCAGTGATTAATAATTCAAAGCAAATATGCATCCATTCATAAGCAAATTAATAAAATTACATATTCATGCTAAGGCTTATGACCTCGCCCTAGTAATAGAGTTAGTTACGCATACTCATAATTAAAATCAAAGAACATATCATTCCAATGAATAAGAATAAAAACACCTGGAAGTAGAAGCTCTTCAAAAACCCTAGCCAAAGTCTCTGTCTTCCCCAAAATTGCATAAAAGAAAAGTTCCAAAAATTGCTGTGAAAAAGAACTTAAATACCTCCTAAAACCTAGCTGCCCAATCCCCACAAGGAAACTGAATTAAAATAAAATAATACTATGATATAAAGTCCAAATTGGATTAGGAGAATCAGCCCACAATCTGCCCAGCCACATTTTGGCCTCAAATCTCCTCCAAATCCAGCCCAAATAGCTTGTTTTAAAGATAAAAACGTTCTAAACACTTCTCCAGAAGGCCACGAACCCATCTGAGATCATCTTGGACTTCAAAAACGCAATAAAGGCCCAAAACGTCACTATTTCAGCACCGCGCACTGCTCCTTTATTTTATCGCCAGAATATAACCGCTTGGTAAAAACATCTGAAATTTTGATACGATCAAGCTAAGTGACTCACGAACGTCCTCCAACTGGAATTACTCCAAAATTCGTCCATTTGATTATGTTTTTCTCTAGAGGAAGTCGAAAGTCCTATATTGGAAATATAATTCAAAGTATCAAAATTCTTCCAAAATATTAATCAAAATATACTAAGAATTGGGTTAAATATATAATATAAAATATACCCATCAGCAATGACATTGACTTACAAATTATAATGGACACAAAGAATAAATCTACCAACTACGAATTACTTTTACTGCAGAATCATCATATAAAATCTCACTACTACAAAAAGTGAAAAAGACGACCAGAAAAAGACGACGGTAGAAGAAAAAACCGTCGTCGTGTTTAAAAAGACGACGGTAACAAAAAAAACGGTCGTGGATAAGTGACTTAAACAACTAAAAAACGAAGGTACTGTTGAATATTTTTTTATAACGACGCAG
Organism: Prunus kanzakura; assembly: GCA_020521455.1. Taxonomy (NCBI): domain Eukaryota; kingdom Viridiplantae; phylum Streptophyta; class Magnoliopsida; order Rosales; family Rosaceae; genus Prunus; species Prunus kanzakura. The sequence continues at coordinate 10,903 of BPUM01001049.1, forward strand.
ACAAATAAAAAAGCGTCGTCTTATTAAAAAGGTTTTCTTCAGAGTTCAAATCAGACAAAAAAACAACGACAGCAGGTATGACAAGCGTCGTCTTTTAAAAATCAAGTGTCCTTTTTTTGGTAAAGACATGATTGTTTTGAAAGAACCGTCATCTATTATATGTAAAGATGACGGTTTTGTTTTAAAAAGGGTCGTCTATTATGAATTAAAGATGACGGTTTTTTTTAAAAAAGGGTCGTCTATTATATGTAAAGATGACGCTTTTTTGTAAAAAAGGGTCGTCTATTGTGAAGTAAAGATGACGGTTTTTTTTAAAAAAGGGTCGTCTATTATATGTAAAGATGACGCTTTTTATTAAAAAAACCGTCGTCTATTATATGTAAAGACGACGGTTTTTTTTAAAAAAAGGGTCGTCTATTATATGTAAAGATGACGTTTTTTTGTAAAAAAGGGTCGTCTATTGTGAAGTAAAGATGACGGTTTTTTTAAAAAAAAGGGTCGTCTATTATATGTAAAGATGACGCTTTTTTTAAAAAAGGGTCGTCTATTGTGAAGTAAAGATGACGGTTTTTTTTAAAAAAGGGTCGTCTATTATATGTAAAGATGACTCTTTTTATAAAAAAACCGTCGTCTATTACATATAATAGATGACCCTTTTTAAAACACGCTAAAAAAAGGCCGCTTAAGTGAATTCGCGCTCGACAAATTTTCAAATTTTCCCCCGTCTTTGAAAACCTTATCTCTCATTAACAAACGTCGTCTTTTAAAACACGCTAAAAAAAGGCCGCTTAAGTGAATTCGCGCTCGACAAATTTTCAGATCTTCCCCCGTCTCTGAAAACCTCTTCCTCCTTGAAACCCTCTTGAGCTCTCTAAAACACTCTCATGAAAGGTTTGATTTGAAAGTGACCTAATCTCTCAATATCCTTCTATATTTTGCTAGTGAATTCTGGATTAGTCTCTTTGCGTTTCTGGTATGTTCTTCGTCTCCCTGATTTCAGATTTTCTGTCTCTCTTGATTTGTTTGGTTTGTTTACATATTTTTTATTTATTTATGGTTTCTTTTTAGATTTTCTGATTTGGTTCTCAGGAGATGAGGAGGAAGCTTGCAGATTTATAACTTTTTCTTTTGCAGGTTTTCTATGCGAGTCGTATGTTTTTTTGTTGTTCAAAATTTGTTACCTTCTCTTTTCACCATCATTTTCTTTATATATTTTTCCTTTTGCAGGTTCTCGATGGTCTTTTTTATGCTCATTTTACAAGTTTTCTATGGAAATATGGTCCAATGGTAAAATTTCTCTTCCACCTAATTTTATATGTTTATAATCTTAGCTTTTTTTCTCTCTTTGTCATTTTGATTTATTTACAGGGATGATGGAGGAGACTTCAGTTGTGCATCATTTGTCTGTTTGGATGACGAAGGCTTGGATTAGGAGTACGTAGGTCTTGTTAGGAAAAGATTGTACTACTTAATTGGTAGGACTTATGTTTGAATCTTCAAGTTTTATGAAAGAAACTATTTTTGAGTGTATATATTCATTAATAAAGCATTATGGTTGGTTTTCCAGTTAAAATTGTTGTATAGCATCATATGAAATCAAAAAGAACTAAAATGTAGCAGTTTGGGAACTTATTAGACGACGGTTTTCATAATAAATCATGGTCTTTACAGATAATTAACGACGGTTTTTATAAAAAGGGTCGTCTATTATATGTAAAGATGACGGTTTTTTTAAAAAAGGTCGTCTATTATATGTAAAGATGACGGTTTTTTTTTTAAAAATGGTCGTCTATTGTGAAGTAAATATGACGGTTTTCAAAAAAAAGGGTAGTCTATTATATGTAAAGATGACGGTTTTCATAAAAAACCGTCATCTTAACCTACAATACACGACGGTTTTCATAAAAAACCGTCATCTTAACCTACAATACACGACGGTTTTATTAAAAACTGTCGTCTTTCCTCCTATAATTAACGATCTTTACCTCCAAACAACGACGATTTTCTTTAAAAACCGTCGTCTTTACAGATAAACAACGACGGTGAAAAGCCGTCGTAATTTGACACCCAAAAAGACGGCGGTCGATTTAACGACGATTTTCAAAGCATGACAACGACGGTGGATCCCCGTCGTCTATTTCGTTTTTTGTAGTAGTGTCTCTAGGGAAGGTGATCGCTCACATACCTCTATAACATAAGTCTATGAACTTCATCTGTTACATTATTGTACATGAACTCTCAAAGATCATTATTTATGAAACATATGAAAAACCTATGTGGTCATCATAACTATTCAAAAAGGTGTCGCTTCTTTGCGAGAAAAGAAGTGGCCAGTAGGACTGCCATTGGGGAGCAGCGCCAACCAGACAAGGCTTTCAGCACCTTCTTCGATGGTTAAGGTTCCAGTATTGAAGGTTATATCTGTGTTGACAAATCCAGGGCTTACACAATTGATGTAGAAGTTTGGGTACTTCTTGGCCAGAATTCTAGTGTATGCATTCACAGCTGTTTTTGAGACTGTATAGGGCGGAAAGATAGTTGGCCAGCTTTTGTTTTCTACCAAACCTTGTCTAAGGTCTTCTAAATGCTCAGCCAACACTGCATCTATTCTCTCTTCCGTAAGGCTCTCGACATCACTTAGTACCCCTTTAGCCCATCCATTTGGAAAATTCTGAAGCAACATGAAAAACAGGAGAGTCTTTTGAGTTGATTTCAAAATAGGAACATAAAACATTAAACCAATAGACTTCATTAAGAATAGAAAACACAAATTAAGAGTTAATGCATTTCAAGCAGGCCCATTTATGAAAGAACTAAAGAAAAACAGAATAGGGCAAAGATTGTAGAATTCTTTGTCCAAGGAAAAATAGTTGACTGAAATATTTAGTTATGTTTCATCAACCATATTAACAATAACAACTAAAAAGTGGAAACATGATCTTGTTAGGAGAACGTAAAAAGAGAAACATAAATTTGAAGTTTCTCATACCATAAGCTTAGAAACACCGGAAGAAACATTAACGATTCTTGGTGAATCAGATAGCTGGAGGAGGGGCAAAAGTGCTTCAGTCACTCCTTTGGTACCATAGTAGTTTGTTTTCAGGCTTTCTTCTGCTAACTTGTAGTTCGGTATCGTCGGTATTTCCCTCCAACGGATTTCTTCAGGCTTCTGCATCCAGTAGAAGAAAGTTAATCCTAATGAAAGTTTTTCATCATTACTTTCCTATCTTATAAGTCATAAGAGAATGAAATTTGTACAAGGATTGTATTCCTAGAAAATTTCATTGCCTAAGCCCCTAACCTCACCTCAAACAGGGAAGTCGTTTTGCATCTAATAGAATTTGGCACAGTTTTCACTGATTAATAATTGGATTATTAAGAACAGGCATGGTTTTCCTATTAGAAGCACAGCATCGAATTGCAAAACATGAACAACAAGAAGCAGCATCCAATTTGACTTAATGATGAAGATATATATGACATATAACACAGAACCTTACCTTACCACTTACAGCTGATCTAAAATCTTCAGGATTTACTTGGCTTCCAGCAATTGCTGCATTGTTTACCTACACAGTATAACAGTTCCAAATATTTCATCTTTTTAAGTTTATCTCAACTTAAAATATAAATAAAAATTAGCAATAAATATTATGCTTTGTTGCTATAAGCAGTAACAAATCAATTTAAATTTCAAGATATACCAAGATATCAAGTTTCCCAAATTGGGTTTTGACAAAATCTGCCAAGGAAGTAATGCTAGAAGAATCTGTAACATCAAGCTGATGAAAAACCACAAGGTCAGAGAGGCCAAACTCTTTCAATTTCTCAACAGCTTCAAGACCCCTCTTCTCATCTCTAGCAGTTAACACCACAGTGACCCCATTTGAAGCCAACTGCTTAACTGTGCCGAATCCAACCCCTTTATTAGCCCCTGTGACAACTGCATACCTGAAAAAAGAAAAAAAATAAACCCAATTTTGAAAGATAATAAGAAATTTCCAAAAAAAAAATGTATATAAAAGAACCAGGCACTACCTCTTTGTTGTTTCTGCCATTGTTATTTGTGGCTTATTTGTGGCTTATTTGTGGCTTATTTCTAGGCCTCAGACAGAGGACCATTATTTATACTTGATATTTTACTTGGGGCTCACGCTCGAAGTCATATTGGTCAATGCAATGAGGTCATATCTCAGTTAGTCTTTGACTTTCTTTTTGCTTTTGTCAACCATTATTTATACTTGATATTTTACTTGGGGCTCACACTCAAAGTCATATTGGTCAATGCAATGAGCTCATATCTTAGTTAGTCTTTGAGTTTCTTTTTGCTTTTGACATTTCAAGTTTCAAGTTTCACCCATTAGATTCGGTTTAGTTTCTGGGCCTTTGAGCGTCTAATTTTTGTTTTTCAGCCTCTGACAAAAGATAGTTTGCTTGGTTTGAAATAATACAAATGTTGAAAATGGTTTCTTTTATACCCATAAAGTTTCCTAACCTATTTGCATATATTTCTCGTAGTACAGAACTTCCAATCTGTCCATATATCAACTTGAAATAATAAATAAAAATTCAAGCAAAATGTGTTCTCTATTTCATGAATTTAAGAAACTGCAGCAATTTCCAAAATTTATTTTATACTGCAGAATCATCATATGAAATCTCTAGGGAAGGTGATCACCCACATGCCCATACCCCTTAATAATTCCCCCAATTTTTTTTATGTCACATTGTACATAAACTTTGGACGATCATTATTCCTATGTTACATTGTACATATACTATAAATATTCAAAGAGGTGTCACTTCTTGACGGAGAAAGTAGAGGCTAGTAGGACCGTCATTCGAGAGAAGCGCCGACTGTTAAGATGCTAGTATTGTGGTTTGTTTTCAGGCATTCTTTTGCTAACTCGTAGTTTGGTGTTGTTGATACTTCGCGCCAGTCGATTTCTTCAGCCTTCTGCATTCAGGAAAAGACATGTAAAACCCTCTTGTGAGTTTTGGATTTTCGTACACTATAAGATACAAAAAAATTGTACAAGCGTTGTGTTCCCAGAAAGCCTAAGCCTCTAAACTCACCTCAAATAAGGAAATTGTTTTGAATGCAGCTAATAAAATTTTGTATTCATAATAAGGTAAGGTCCAACGAACCGTATATGACCCAAAAGCAATGTCGCATCCAATTCTAAAAACCCCAATTACTTTAAGATCACATATTATATGCACAACCTTACCTTACCATTTACAGCTGATCTAAAAGCCTCAGGGTTCAGTTGGGTTCCAATAATTCTGCATGGTTTACCTAGTTATTAACTTATTATTACTTTCATGACCAAAATAAAAATATTAGTTACTTTTACGTTTTTCTTTCTTTTTTTTTTCTTTTCTAGTTTGAACCATCCGTTTTGATTAAGTTTTGTTCTCTCTCCTTACTCATGAGAGGGCAATTTCTTCCTTAAATCGAAGTTTCTTTCCCTCTTCCTGTAAAATTTTATTGGGCTTGTGAAATATCCTAGGCAGTTTATGGGCCTCCTTTGAGAGTGACGGAAGGGTAATTTCTTCCTTAAATCAAAGTTTCTTTCCCTCTCTGGCTCACTGATTTTTCTTTTTTGGAGAATTCTCCTCTTCTCTCTCTCTCTCTCTCTCTCTCCCCTCTTTCTTCCTTCTCTTCTTTCCTTCCTCTCTGCCTGACTCTCTTTCTTCTCTCAGTTGGTGCAAGAAGCATTTGCAAAAGAGGGAAGCCTTTATAGGTAAATGTCAAATCATTTATGTGACTGTGCAGGAAAGCATTATGCACCAAAGTCTTCAAACCAATAGTAAGTGGGCTCCACATATTTATTTTTTACAACACTCCTCCTTGAAGACCACAAGTAATATATTGTTGCTCACCCGTTTTGATTTAGTTCCTATGATGGTAGGGTAAAATTCCCCATTAACCTGAAAACCATTAGTGGTTGACAAGTCAACTTTCTTTGGTGTGCGAGCGTGTCATTGTTAGTAGTAAGAGACCCTAACAGACTTATAAAAAATGAAATAACTTGCGCCCCAAGTTACTGACTTTAAACAAGTGATTGTGAATTTGGGTGAGGAATATCTCCCAAGTAAGTTCTTTTCTTGACTCAGACTAGTGAGGACTTCACAATTTATCACAGTAACAAGAATTGGTAGTTCTGGCCAAAATACAAGTTGGAAGATAAATCAAACTATTTGAAATAAAAAAAAACTACCTATTGCACGGTATTAAAACAAAAGAAAAGCTGCCAAGTATGGAAGAACAGAATATTGGATTTTGACTTCTGCCTGGTTTGGTGAATCAGGCTGGACTGGATATGTCTATACTACAATTGCGCGTCAATATTTTCAACTGATGAGGTTCAGCTGGAAATCGATACCAATGTCGAGATTGGCAGAGCTTTAATATGTTCTGGCCATGGAGAGGCTTACTGGATGGGCAGAATTGATATTTCTTCAGTTTGGATTGGACTAGAAATGTCTGGATTGACGATTGCTGATCTGGAGCTGCACCACAGTATCTGTTCTGCTTGATTATGAATCAACCAAGAGATATTATGGCAATTCTGAGGTAAGGTTCTGCATATTATGGCAATTCAAGGGTTTGGGCTTCTAAAACCATCTGGGCTGATCTCTGTCTTTTTAAAAACAAAGCCCAAAACTCCTTCTTCTGATATGGGCCTTTTTAATTGGGCTGACGTGTGAAATTTAGGCCCAAACAATTGTTGCCTCAATAAAATATTGCTAGGAGTAGACCCAATGAGGTAGAAGACTGATGGAAGGAATAAGAGTACAGTAATTAATGTAGCGTACTTCTGGATGCTCCCCATGATGAATATCTCCCCTTGATATCTACTATTTTTCTGGAGGGAAAATCTTTTAGAGTGAGCGGAGGGTGTAGCCATAAGATATTCCTTAGTTGAGTAAGTAAATATATTTCCAGTGAGCGATATCTATGTAAACCATAGAAATTTCCAAAGTTTGGGTATTCAACAAAACCTGGGCTATTTGTAAATTCACTTTAGTATAATAAGCTCGTATACGGTGTTATGCAGAGATAGCATTAAATATGGCTCACATCATCCCAAAGTAGTGGTGATGGAGTTGAGCTTTATCTAGAAAATACAATGTCTGGTCCAGTATACTTCTGGAAAATCATTTAAGTGTCCAACGAAAAATCCACATAAAAATGCTTCAAGACTTTCTTAGTATAAACAAGAATCTCATATAGAAAAAATTGTTCATCAGTGATGTAAACCCCGATCTAAACAGGGTTTCATTGCCTCCAAACCAAGTCTTATCCCACGATTTCCTCAAGCCTAATGAGATTGAAGCTCTTAAACAGCGGAAAGATAAGAAAAATCATGATCAGGGTTCCCTAAAAAGTCCATTGCCTTCCCTCAAAGTTCTATTTATAGATCCGAGGCTTAAGTTTGAAGATAAAGAAGTGATAAACTTGACTCTGTGGATGCTGTCAAACTCAGAAACAAAAACCTATGTGTTGAGGACTACTTGGGGTAAGGTTGTTGTGGAAAACAATTTGATTCTTTGTGATGTAATCCAAGTTTGGTCGTTCCGGGCTAACAACAATTAGCTTCACTTGGCTATTGTTGTGGTAAAAAGAGCTGGGAAAATTGCTACCAACCAGAGTGGAGGGAGTTCTAGTAAGAGTGGCAATGTTGTTGATATTAATGATGAATGTGGTGGCCAAGGAAGTAGAGAAGTCGAAGGTAGCAACGAAGTTATGGACATGAGCGCACAAAAGATTCATTTGTCAGAGAAGCAGGAAGATAAAGACTTTTAAAGCTCTAATTATGATTTACATATTCTTTTTGTAAAGTTTTTCTGATGAGCTTTACATACATCAGGTTTCTGTTGCAATGTAATTAAATGATTAATCAATGCAAACATATGTGTAAAGTTTCTTGAAGTAATATTTGGATGGACTATCAGAATTATAAATATATATTTCATTGATCTTTAATTTTCTGCACTCTTATCATAAGTTTTCTAAGCTTTAATTTTTGGATGGAATCAGGGTTTAGGCTACACTCTCCAATTCAAAAGAAAAAATAAAATTGAGGGATTCAATATTATACCTAATATAGGGGCCCAATTTATAAAAGAGTCATACATGAAATGGACTTTAGAAACACAACCAAAGCCCATTTACAACATAACGAAGAGGCTTCGAACTTTCTATAAATTATAAAATGCCATTGATTTCTTAAAACAAACTCAATCCCAAAACCTCATATAAAAAACTTAAAACACTCAGCAAGGCATCGAAGTAATTTAATAATCAAAATTAAATTCAACATGGCTAGCTGTACTTTTTTGGGTTTGTTTATAGAAATTAAATGGAGTTGAGTTTATCTATATTACTAGTGCTAAGAATGGGTATATAACTAAATATCCAAAAAAATGTTTTGTTCTTTCTCCTCCTGATTAATTAGTGGATAAATTCTTCCTTGAACCAAGGTTTATTTTTATTTCATGTTCCTGTAAAATCTTATTGGGCTTGTAAAGTATCCGAGGTAGTTTGTGTGCCTTTGGGCCCCCTTTGAGACCAATAGGAGAGGCAAGTTTGGGCCCTTAGCTGTACGGTTAAACCCCACATATCTCGGCTGAGAATGTTTCCTTGGTAGCCGAATAAGGCGCCATGAAATTATATTATGGAATTTTTTGCGTAAATACCACATGGATTATAGGGGTTATGCGCAAATACCACTTAGAAATTTTTTTTTGACAGTGTCACACCTAGACTTTGCATTGCTTTATGAATTGCGTTCAAGATTATCGTTATGGTTCGCGTATCTTTTTTTGATACTCAGTGTAATTCTTTAGAGACGTCACATATCTACATGTTGACATTATTATTTGATTGGTTGAGATTAATGAAATATCGTTTGGCCTTCAAAAAAAACTAAGGTTATATACACCAAATTGGTTTCACCTGAAGCCTACCAAGTAGTTTCGAATAGAAACACAATATCAACACATAAACTATAAGAAGAAGATCGTATCTCTCAAATTTACCCTATGGAACTTATACTGGCAAGTAAGTCGTGTATTGATCTAAATTCTAATCTCAAAGAAACATGTGCTCCGCACAAGTTTCTCTCCCAAAGGGAATGTGGTTAACAATGTATGCAACTAATTTTGTTCCAATTTCTAAAAGCTAGGTTTGAGAACCAACCCAATTCGGCAGAGCTTTCCATTCATGAATCAAAAGGAGAAGAGTTGGTGGGTCATATGGGGAATGTGAAACTGCAATAAATGAGAGAACCTCCAAGAGGCCTCAAATGTCACAGGCTTTGCTCTTTTACATGCCAAAAACCAAGTCACAGGCTTGCCTAGCCCATATGGCTTCTTTATGTTGTGTGTTTTGTGTATCACAAAATACCCTCACATGTGCACTTCACATGTTCAATTTTAACAGAAAAATGGATGAAATCTGTTAGAGGTGACACATTGTTACACAATGCAAAGTCTAGGTGTGACATTGGCTAAAAGTTCCACAAAGAAAAAAAATCAATCAGGCCCCTTGATCAAGGAATTAAAGAAATACAGATTAAGGGCAAAGTTTTCTCCAATATCTGGATATAAGCGCAGAGACACAAGAGTTTGAGAAATTATTGTTACACCACACCAAGATATCTAAGTATGACAATTTAAAACATAAAAAAGAGGATCATTATTTCATGAAATTGAAAGGGTTTGTTATGCTCAAAAGGGTGAGACTTCTTGTAAATAGAAGTAGAGGCCAGAATGGCTGCCATTTGGAACCATAGCTAACCTCACAACACTCTCAGCACCTTCATCAATGGTTAACATGCCAGTATTGAAGTTCATATCTGTTTTGACAAATCCAGGGTCTACACTATTGATGCAGATGTTTGGGTACTTCCTGGCCATCATTCTAGTGAACGCGTTCACGGCTGCTTTCGAGAGTATATAGGCAGAGAGGGAAGTAGGCCAGCCTTTGGTTTCTAGAATATCTTCTTTGAAGTCTTTGAGAAACTCATTCAAAACATCATCTATTCTCCCTTCTGTAAGTTTCTCAGCATCACTTAACACCCCCTTGGGCCATTCATTTGGTATGTGCTGAAACAAACATGCATAGCAGGAGAATTTTTTTAAGTTTTCTCATTATGAGAAAATGCATATGAAAAACATTTTCATTTGAAAAGGGAAACCTCTTGACTACAACAGGGCTCAAATACAACAAGAAACAAAGGGCTCAGGAGGTGAAAATTGAAACAACAACCTGATGAGATGCCAAAAATATGAAAACTCTTCGTACCTTTAACGATCCCATGCCGGAAGAAAGACTGACAACTCTTGGTGAATCAGATAGCTGAAGGAGAGGAAGGAGTGCTTTGGTCATTTTCTTGGCACCATAGTAGTTTGTTTTCACACATACTTCAGCTAACTCATACGTTTGAGTCATTATTTCACTCCAATTGACTCCTACACCATCCTGCATCAAAGAAAAGAAAGATTGCATTTAGCTAGTGCATTTTTCAAATCAAATATTTGTATTTGAAATTTTATATATAAGAAGTTTTAATCAAATCCACATATAATTTGGAATCTTTAAGATGCTAAAGGAAAACTTACCCTACCAATACCTGCAGCTGCAGCCGCTCTCATAGCTTCAGGGTCTACAATGGTTCCCCTAACACCTGCATTATTTACCTATAGATTAAGTTAAAACTTACCAGTAAGTAATTTTTTTACATGAGCATGAACAGAGAGATAGAGAAGTTGATCATATATGGTTTCTTATCATACCAAGATATCTAGTTTCCCAAATTGGGTTTTGACAAAATATGCAAGGGAAGCAATGCTAGCAGTGTTTGTTACATCAAGTTGATAAAAAACCACCAGGTCAGAGAGGCCACACTCTTTCAATTTTTCAATAGCTTCAACACCCATTTTCTCATCTAAAGCAGTTAACACCACCATGATCCCATTTGAAGCCAATTTCCTAACTGTTCCAAATCCAATCGCCTGATTTGAACCTGTAACAACTGCATACCTGAAATAAAAAGAAAAGAGAAAAGGAAAAATGGTATTAAAATTTAATGAAATATGGGTTGTGGTGGCGAAGGAGGCTGATAGAAGTGAAGCTTAAAAACATCATGGAAGCAGCAGGTAGTACTTTTTCTTTGCTGCTCTGCCATTGTTGATGGGATTCCAGATTTTCTTTCTGATTTCTGCATGACCATATAACATGGGCTTTGTTTCTATAGTAATTTTTTTTAAAAAATATGCAAGTTCTGGTCTTTGATTGCTCTGTATTGTTTGTAGATAGATTCTTTTGTAGATGCTCTCTTCTTTTTTGACTAAACAAATGAAACAAATTAGCAATAGTATTATAATGCAATTTGAATCCAATATCAAATTTATCCTTCCTTTTAGAAAAAAAGTGCCAAATTTATTATTATGTTAGTGAAGGATCCACTGACAATATGTACTAAAATAAAAATAGGAAACGATATATGTATTTAAAAAAATTGCCTCACTCACAAGCAAAAGAAACATATAGGTGTAGCATCACCCTTCTAACCAACAAATTAAGAAGTGGAGAATACCAAAGAGCTTAAGCCTCTACGATTAGGCCAATAATTTATGTCAAGGTGATGGCCTACTTTGGTCCCATTACACATGAGTAATGCATATGTTTTGAAGAACAAGCGGATGTTCACAAGCATGTGCGGTTAGCAGATCAGCACTTAGGAATACTTGAGAGAATATATTTTCTTGTATTAAACAAATTACAGAAAGTTCCGATTTATACAAATATAGGAAGTCTATTTAAGGTAGGAAATAATATAGACATGAATATCATCCGATTTACAACAGGATAGCTAATTGCTAGGAGGAGATTGTGAAGTTGACTTCCGTGTGTGCTAGGAAAGGAAAGCTGCGTTCCCCTCACCCCACCCCCCAACCTCTCAAACTAGACGTCGCAGGATGCACAAGTTCGGAAGACATTTGCTGATGATGTGGTTTGTGAAGGGCCTGTGTAAACATCAAGACAAAGAAAAATGTTAAGAAACTCATAATAAACTGATGTAATGACATTTGCTGATGTCGCAGGATCAGCATGCTATGGTGCTCGGATGAGGTGAAGATCTTCATGAAACTTGTTCCAATGGATGTTAACTACAACATATCCGAATTTGAGCTCCATTGGACAAGTATAGCCTATCCAACTGATCTGACAATTGATGCTGGCTCTGGAAATCTGTTTTGGGCCAGTTTTACTTTCACTTGGTGTTACCTCATTTCTACTTGTTACCATGCCATTTGGTAACAAGAAATTACTTTGGTTAAGAGATATTTTTTGAAGCAATGAGCATCTTTGTGAAGACAAGAACAAAAACAACCCATCATGGCAAGGGGACAAAGGCTAAGGCTTTAACAAAGGTGGTAGTTTTATATTAAAAGAAAAGCTGGAAAGCAAGGTAAAGGATGGGCAAAGGAGCAAAGGGAGTGAATCTGAAAATCATTCTATCATTCCATAATTTTGCAGAGATTTTGGAGCTGGAGATGAAGCTTGGAGCTAGGGTGCTCAAGGAGGAAGACAAGGGCAACAAAGCAAGAAGTGGAAGAGATTTCCACCATTGAAGACCTTGAGCTCCCATTTTCACAAAATCTGTAACTTCTTTCTAGTTTTGTTTTGAGTTTGTATTTGAAATAAGTATGAGGAACTAAACTCCATAGCTAGGGCTTAGGTTGAAGCCCTAAACATGAATACCTTATTGTTTTGATGCTTTGAGTGTATGAATTTTTAGATGTTGTTGATGAATCTCATTCACTAATTGAATCTTATGATATGTGTTTGCTTCCTTTGCTTAATCACCTTAGGTTGTATGCATGTAGCTAAAGTTGAGAAGTTGTGTAAGATACCCAAGAACATAATTTCTAATTAGCAACAAATGATTGAACTTGTTTAAGTGAGCATCATGTGAATTGGTTTCTTGACAACTGTTGTGAAATTATTGCAAGCGCACAATTCGCACAAGTAATATAGAAATAAGTAGAGTGTCGTTCCCACGAAGACTGTAATTTCCTATTAACTACCAATTATGATTAATTCAAAAGTTTATCTGAACAATTGATTAAGAAGATTGATTGATTTAAGTAAACTAAAACAATTATGAAGAATAACAATTTAATTAACGATGGACAATCAAGTTTGATTAGACACTAGAGCATCCGATTTCACCATAACCAATTCCACTTAATTCTTATAGCCAATTAACCCTAATTACTATCCATGTTGACAGTTGGTTTCTCCTAATTCATTCGATATCCCATCTCGGGCTCAACCAAAAGTATTCTTAATTAACAACCCATTCTCTCTCGAGCAACAGATTTAGAAAATCAAGAACCCATTAAGTTCTATGAGAACCTGCAAGAAAACTGCATGAGTCATGTTAGTCCCTCTCTGTTTGTACCTAATCAATCACGGCCAGGAACTGGCCGAGGGAGCTCATTTTCTCGGCCCTAGTACTTACTCGTGGAACTAAAACGCGGCGTTTCGCCGAGATACTTGGCCTTCCTGAAGACAGAAGAAAAGTTGCTAAGGCACGATCATCTTGGCCTCAATTATAGGCCGAGGCCGAGGCTGAACAAAATTACGGCCAAAGGCATTAAAGTCAGATCATCAAGTGGCAGCAGGGTCCCACACTTCATTTAATGAAGTAGTGCCTCTGTTTATTGCAGCAAACCCACTGGCCACAAATAAGCATTTAATGCACGAGGGAAGGTGGGAAGTGACTGAAGTCAGGATTTGGCGACAGAAAGCAGAGTGATTAGATGCAGACATTCTCACAAGAATTCTTGCAACTTGAGAGATTGGGTGGCTAACTATCAGAGCAATAAATGCGTCCCCACGGCCAGTTGCGCAGAAACCACGATTAGGGCTGCGGCCGAGATTCACCAGGATTTATGGGGTCACACCACCATGCTTCACGATCCCAAATGTCGATTGGACTACCCACTTGCTTTGATCAGGATCCACCATGCAGATTTCAAGCCTCGATTACTCCTCCAGGAACTCTTCCTATAAATACAAGGCTCAAGCTACATTCAAAGGGTTCAAACACCAAACCAAAGCCTCTCACGGAGCAACTTATATTTTCCTGTAATGCACTTTCAATATCTTTACTTGCTTTTCTAGGAGTAGTGTTAGTTTGTAAGAAAAATCCATTCATCAATATATCATACGACCCTTGATTTTCAAGGCGCCGGAGCACCATCTCTGTTATTCGCTCATTCACCCCATATATCATACGACCGTCGCTCACTGAGCAGCGCGCCGGAGCACCGCCCTAAAACCACCATCAACACCACCATTAAACGGCCTTGTAGCTCAGGCCGTGAACCTGACGGCCGAGATTAGTTCCTCTCTCGGCCACAATCGTTTGGTTAAAAGTCAAGTCCAAACAGGCGCACCATTTCACCACTTCCATCCAAACCACACCTCGACGCACGGTAGACCGTGCTGGCACGCCCGCGCACAACCGCACCGCACCCAAAAGCAGGAAGCCGCGTGTCCACGCATATCCCCTCGGCCCGGAACTCCAGGCCGTGAGATTTGCGTGCCAGACACTCTCGAGCACTCATTCAAGTCATGGTATTTGTTACAAGAAGCAAACACCAAACATCTCCTCTCGGTCTCCACTTGGATCATCAATTAAATATTAGCTAGATATTTAAATCATTAAGAACAATAACAAATACTCAACATGGGATAATAATCAGAAATTAATATAACTGTAAAAATTAAGTATTCATGGTTAGGCTACATCGTAGCCCTAGCAAGGGAAATTAGTTCATGACAAAAGAAAATATAAACAAGAGAATTATTTTCATAAAATCGATTTGTCTCTGGATTCTCCACAGCAACACCTTCGTAAGCTCCAAAAGCACTGGGACAGCAAACTCTTGGCTCTCGCTCTGATATATTTGTTGGTGTATGAAAGTTGTATATGGGAGGATGATCTAAAGAGATCCTTAGGGTGACCTTATATAGTGTAAAACAACTAAACCCTACTCTTAAAAGGTCTGGAAAAACTCTCCTAAAGCAAAACAAAATCCCAAACAATTAAGGAAACAAATTAGGAAAGAATCCTTCTTTGACTTGGAAACACGTCAGCCATCTTGCACGCACGTTTTGGGGTCGTTCCACTTCCTAGAAAATTCTGGAAAAATATCAGAAACGTAGCTTTATCTCTAAGATTTCCAAGCATGTATTACACGCCACTAGGAAAAATCGGAAAGGTCTTCAAATCTTCAATCTTCCACAGCAGTGCAATCCTGACGGGATTTCAACTTAGGCTGTCTTGACTTGCAAGTCTGGAGCATTTGGCTTGGCAGAAAATTATGAAACTTTGACACAATGATCTTCAATGTCTTAGCTTTCTTCTCCAATTGGCCTTGCACTAAATTTCATTCGAAAAGTCGATTTTCAGTTGAAATCCTTCCAAGAGCGCAGAATCGCTGAAAATAAGGAAAGTAAGGTAATAATGCTCCTTTTAATTAACTTTCCCTACAAAAACCAAATAAAAGAGGTATAAAAATATAGGAAATAATACACTTATCAACAACAATTGATGAATTCCAATTCACCAAATTAATCTATCCTTGATGTGTGTTTTCCTTGATTGATTACCTTTGAAAGCATGCTTCTTGAGGTTGTTGGGATTATGTGTATCTTCATGTTTTCCTAAGCAATAAATGGATGAAGTAAGAATAATCCACTTGAATTGGTTTCTTGAACAGCTAATGTAAAACATCATGCTATTAGGGTTCTTGTGATGTTCATATTCTCTTTGAACTTAATGGGTTTTTCTTGTAATTGAATTGAAGTACTAAGCACACCTAGATTTGGTTATAAGGAAGGCACAAGTATTGTAGCACTAGCCCTGCACTTTACGTATATTAGAGAGAATCAATGCGTCTTGAGCCACTAGTCCCAGTCTTGATTGCGAACATCTTCTTCAATATGTTTAGAGTTCATTACTTGAGTATCCATGAACATTGGTAGAATTGTTTAGGGTGGATTCCGAAACCCTAGTGTTTGTTACATTTTAATTTCACAAATTGATTTTCATTCTTGTTAAACTTAGAGTTCATTTACATTCAAGCATTAGAATTAGGTCACTCAAATCAAATCAAACCCCCCCTCCCCCCCCCCCCCCCAAAATTTGTGTGTGTTTGTGTTGTTGGAAATGTTGTGTGTTTTCTTCACTGAATTTTGTTTGTTTTTGTAATTGTTTTTGACTTTTGGTCCGCTTTGTGTTCTTTCATTTTCTGTGAGGAATCCAACCGTATAAAGAACGTGAAATTTGGACAAATGGTTGGAAAGTTATAGGTCAAAAAATGGACAAAGGTCGAAACTGAAAAACAGAGAAAACGAATCTGCCAAAAAACGACCGGTCTTCACTGTTCACAACCGGTCGCAGCACTGTTCACAGGTGATAAACAGGTGATACAGTGGTGATAAAAGGATGATAGAAAGTGCTGTTTGTGTTTTTCTTTGGTTTCTTGTTTTATTTTTTTTCTTTTACCTTTCTTTACTCATTTTTAGTTTCCATTTTGCATTTGTGCATGTGTGGTGTGTTAAATAAGTGTTCTTTACGTACTCAAATTAGAACTTGTAGGAAGCCGACAGTTCTTCGTGGGATCGACCCCGTACTTACATAATCTATACCTCAATAGATTCGTGCACTTGCAGGTATTTTTAATTGGTTGTTTACACATTAATTTGTGTCAGTTAACAAATACAACACTTGTCTTGACTTCACTTTACGCACCTTTGAAATCAAGCACCTTTGATGATGAATTGTTAGTCACACAACCTTGACTAACCTTCCCTGCCCAACTTAACTTGAGCAAACTTACAGCTGCATTATGTTGAGCTTGCTCCTTGACATTAAGACTTGTTGCATGCTCTTCCTTGGTACAAATCTCTGCACCACTTGCACATGTACCACCCAAGAACTTGTATGTGTTGTTTGGTTGAATCTCCCCCCTCATAACCACCACAGTACCTTGTGTGACTATGAACTTCCCTCCTTTGGCCTTGTAAGAGCAACCTTCTCTATCCAAAGAACCAAGAGAGAGTAGATTCATTCTTAGTGCAAGTACAAACCTTACCTCACTAAGACTCCAAACTTCACCATCTTGCAACTTGATCTTCACAGTCCCTATGCCCAAAACTTCACATGTAGTTTTGTCTCCCAACATAATCATGCTTGCCTTCTTATCCTCATATGTGTCAAACATCCACTTATTTGCACACACATGATATGAGCACCCGGAATATAAAATCCAACTTGAAGAAGAACTCTTACCCGAAGAACTTGCCATGACTTCCCCGTTACTCTCCTCCGTAACCGTCAAAAGTTCATCACAAATGTCATCATCACATACATTTGCTGAACTTCCGGCTTTCTTCATCTTTTCCTTCCATACCGGACAATTTTGCTTCTAATGATCCTTAGATCCACACTCGAAGCACCCTTCTTTGTCCTTGGACTTAGCATTCTTCCCGTTGCTTCTCTTGCCTTCACGTTGGGACATCCGGTGATGCGTCATCACATCTTGCACCACCTCCTCAAACTTCAAAGTACTCTTCCCAAACATAAGCGTTGTTCAGAAATGTTTATAAGACGAAGGCAAGGATGTTAGAAACATGAGTGCCTTATCCTCCATATCATACAACACTTCCATTCTTTGCAAATCAGCAACACATCTATTGAAGCTGCTCAAATGCTCCATTAGATTACCTTCCTCCTCCATCCGAAGATTTAGGAGTTCTTCCTTGAGGAAGAGCTTGTTGGACAGCGACTTCCCTGCAAACATTACTTCGAGCTTCTCCCATGTTTGCTTCGCCGTGTCTTGCATCACGTTGATGAGCACCTCATTTGCGATGTAGTTCTCGATGGCTCCTCTAGCCAACTCGTCTAGAACACCCCACTCCGCGTCTGTCATGGTTGTTGGCTTCTTCTCTTTGCCTCCCAAGACAACACTGAGATTTTGTTGTGTAAGGTCTGACTTCATCCTCCTTTGCCATAGAGTGAAGTTCTCCTTCCATGTGAAAGGCTTCAACTCCATCTTCATGCTGACAGATTGTGGTAGCCTCTGCTGCATAGAGCTACTTTCAACTTCAGCTTCCTTGTCACTTGACATCTTCAACACACTAGAACTTGCTGCTCAAACTCAGCTCTGATACCACTTGTTGGTGATAATGGACAAACACTTTCACTCACTCCCCTAATGATCTTGTTGTTGATGGACTTTGTAACACACACAATGATGGATGAATCACACACACACACTTGAGAAACCAACCAAGCACAAAGTGACACAAGAATTTATAGAGGTTCAGCAATTGCCTACATCCTCTTGGTGATCCCCTTGAAAAATTCACTAATGAAAGAATAAGTTACAACTTTGGTTTACAAAGAAACCCCCTTAGAACTCTATTCTCTCCCAAGCTCTCTTTTCTCTCTCACACTTGGTGTTTCCCTCCTTGGTGTATAGACTCTCAAGACCCAACTCAGCTCCTAACTTGTACTGATTAACCTTTCTCTCTTCCTCCCTTGGTGAGTTAAACCTCTCTTGGACACACTAGCTCCCAGCTACTTGTCCACTCCTTGAGAAGTAAAACCACACTTTTGTTGTCTTGCTTCCTCTTCCCTTTAATACATCAGCCTTTGGACCTAGGAGAAGGCTCCATTCTTTTCTCCTACATTTTCCCCTTGGTTTCCAGACTTGGACCACAGCTTGGGTAGAACAAAGGCTATGCATTGATAGCTGCAACTTCAGCCACCCTATCTAGAGTTATAGGGTAGGTACTCCTTGAAACAGGTCAACAACCTTCATTCAATGGTGCTCCAGCTTTTCCAGCACCTTGCTAGACTTCCTAGAACCCATAAAACACCTTAGAGGCCCGAGGGATTAGGTAGGGAACCAATCACATGTGAAGACCTCTTGAAAAACGCGTGGAAGAAACAGCACAGCATGTCTGGCGACCAGTCGCCTGTCACTGGCGACCGGTCGCTTTACACTCTGCTAGAAAGCGACTGGTCGCTTGCACCTTGCGACCGGTCGCCTGCCTCGTTTTCCAACTTCTTCTCCAAACCTTGAATCTGCTTCAAAATGACCGGTCGCCAATACCTAGAGACCGGTCGCCTTATGTTTCACCAGCATACTAAATGTGAGCCAATTTTACAACAATTACCCCATACAGTAATGTTCTAATGGGACCTAACTCCAGTTGTTCCAAAGCATTCAGTTTCTCACCTTCTTGTTTTATGTGTTGGATTCTTTTCCTCCCTTCAGGTGAGTGCAGATAAGCCGATTTTAGTATATCATAAACACCGTAGAAAACTGCACCTGAAGGTGCCATGCTCACAATAGAGGGTAGTAAACCCTTGTAAAGAGAAAAGAACCCTTCAGTTTGGATCATGTGGTGGAAAGCACCAATTACACCACGCAAGGCTTCTCCACCAGGTGCTACCATCTTTGTCTTGATCTGAAATAATTGAAATTTTACAATGTGACCTGGCTTGCAATGCCACTGTAAAAATTGTTAATTAACAAATACCAGCTTTTTAATCTATAAGAGGTGAGGCTCCAAGCAATGGCCACCTCTAAATCACAAAAACATTATTTCATTCAAAATGGGGTTACCAAAACAGTTTACATGGAAGCCAACCCAAGTAATTTTTTTTCAGGTGCTATGTAAAAGACGAAAGAAAGGGCCTGCTCCTACGGTATATCCAAATAATCTTTGAGGTTTGCTACATAAAATAACACTGAATAGGGGACAACTTCATTATCAAAGAGAGAAAGATAGGTAGGGCTTGTTAGATCACCTAGGGATCTTGGAACCGTTGAGTTGATTCTTGCTCAAGCATAGCTCCACAAGAGATTTCAAGTTCCCTATCTCTTTCGGAATAGAACCAAAAATTTAGTTGTCATCCAAATACAAAGAGTTTAACTTTTTTAAGTTACCCAGATTTGGAGTGATGGGACTGTGGGAACCGAATTAATTCATAACCCTAGGTCAAATAATATCTTCCATTTGGGGATTATTTGACCTAATTGGGAATTATTCAATTTAATTGGGGGTTACCCAATTAAATAGAATGTTACCTAATTAGGTTGAGGATTGATTTGATTCCTACGAATATTCTCAATTAATGGAGGAGTTACCTAATTAAATTAGGTATTGATTTGATTGCTATCCTGATTAGGGATTTGATTTAAATCAAATAAATCAAATCCCTAATTAGTCAAATCTTGCCAAATTGGGGAGGAATAATTCCCTTCCATCTACGGAATTATTCCTCTGAAACCCTAGCTCCCGAGACCTCTATAAAAGGATGGCCACATACAAGGGTTGAGGTACGTCTAAACTCCTACTGAAACTCTGCAGAAATTATCTCTCAGAAACCCTAGCCACCTCCTTTCTCTCCCTCTTTTACATAAGGCTCCGCCCGCCCGGTTTATCCCAAAAAAACACACATAACTCCGTACCCTAATTAGCTAGTGTTTTCTTTACAAAACTCTTGAACTAATTTAGGCATCGGAGGGCCTTTGGCCAACACCCCCCGGGTGTGGTCCTCTTATTGCTATTCGTTTTGCAGGGAGAAAGAGAGGCGGAGAAGACGAAGGAATATTTAGGCGAATATTCCCGTGGGAGGAAATTTGCTCCCACAGGGACCACTTAAATTGTTGGAAGACAACTCCATATCTACAAGAGACTTCAGGTTACCTATCTCGTTGGGAATAGTGCCATAAAGTTTATTACCATAGAGATAGAGATAGGTAAGGCTTGATAGATCACCTAGTGATTTTGGAATTGAACCGTTGAGTTTATTCTCATACAAATATAGCTCCACAAGAGATTTCATGTTGCCTATCCCATTGGGAATCTCCCCAAAAAATATATTTTCAGAGAGATGGAGAAAGGTAAGATTTCTTAGGAGACCGATTTCTGGTGGAATCTTCCCAGAGAACTGATTCTAAGAAAGATCAATGTTGCGTCGATTCAGCTGCATCCTTAACTTGTGATACTCGCAAGTGCACGAGCTGTTTGGCAGTATAGCATATGTAAGTGCGAGGTCGATCCCACAAGGATTGATGATAGATTGATTCAATTCGATTCCCTGTATAAACAAAAATGGAAACAAGGTTTAAAGATGATTGTGAAAACTACAAAGATTGAAAACAAGAAAGAAAGAAAATAACTAACTCAAGCAAATAAGTTCCCAAGTTCAATTTAGATTAACGGATTGATTTTATCTAAAGTATGATTAAGCCAAGGTGTCTGGTCCTAACCTTGTTTTCCTAATTCCCAAATTTGATCATTTATTGTCTAACCTAAAATTAAGCATTAGGAATATATTAAGCGTAGAAGAACATTTTAAACAACCAAGTATGTATCTAATCCCGTTTGTCGAATTTCCATACATACTCTTCCTATTCATAATTCAATTCGTATTAAAGCACGGTGTCTACTCTTAATTCAAACCAAGATAGCTAACATGCAAGTCTTAATGGTGATCAATCATTCAAACTAGCATATTAACTTATAAGCATAATGAATAAGAACAAAAACCATAATTGAAACTTGAAAACTTAAAATAAGAAATTACATTACAATGAAAATTAAAGTAGAACTCAGAAAAACTTAAAGGAAAATTTAGTGAAAGGATTTTGTTACAACAATTGAGAACTAGAAAGGAAAACTAAGAGAATTTGAGGGAGAGAAGGGAGGGGAGCTCTAGAGAAGTGTTTGAGAGCTCCCCCCCCTTGGGGTATGTTTACAAGCTTGGAGAACCTCAGTATTTATAGGCCTAGGGGAAGTGAAATTTTGAATTAAGTATGCAATAGAAAATCAATTTCTTTTCTTATTTGGCTACTGCACTTCACCAACAAATTCCACCACCATCAATTAGCTCATGCATGATAAATGTTTATCATGCTGAGACCCATCAATTAGCCAAATAATTAAGGTCAAATTCGGCAGCACGAGCACCCTTCTTTTTTTTGTTTCGCTCGACGTCAAAACGACGTCGTTGCACTTAAGTTTTTTATTTTTATTTTTATTTTTTTTAACTTGGCCAAAACGACGTCGTTTTGGCACCATTTAAAAAAAATGGCAGTAATTGATGTTGCTGCCCGACATTACCTCTCTCCTCTCTCCTCCCTCCCTTTCTTTTTTCTTTCTTTTCCTTCTCTCTCTTTTTAATTTTTTTTCTTTCCTTTCTCTCTTCTCTCTTCTCTCCCTCTTTCTCCTCTTTTTGATCACTACTAGATTTTTGTATTTGCGCGACGAAGGAGTTTTGGTTGCGCAAAGTACATTTGTGTCGCACAAATAGTAATGCAACAGAAGATTCGTCGCGCAAAATCTGTTGCGCAAAGATCGTAAAGAATGACTTTGCGCGACCAAAATGTTCGAATTGTCGCGCAGATAGCGCGACAGTAAACCTTTGTTGCACAGTATTTCGCAGGACGATGAGATTTTTCGTCGGTCAAACTTTAGCGCGACGAAAGTGCATTCGTGGCATTAACATAGCGCGAGGAACAGTAATCGTCGCGCTAAAGTAGAGGGACGACAGTGTATTCGTGTCTAAAATATTTGCGCAACGACATACAGTCGTTGTAAGGACATTGCGCGACGACTAACATTCGTCGCGTAGGTTAGTGCGATGAGTGTATTCGTGATTAAAATATTTGCGCGACGAAACATTTTTGTCGCATATACTTAGGGAGACAAATATTTTCGTCGCCCAAAAAAGAATAAATTCTTTAAAATTTATTTTTACGGTTGTGTATTTTCAAAAAAATAAAATTTGCGCGACGGAAATTATCGTCGCGCAAAAATAAATATATTATTATTAATTTAAAATTAAATTAAATTATTTTGGTTAAAAAAATAAATTTGGTTTTTTTATTTATTTATAAAATAATGAAATGAAATTGCAATTAGAAAAGGTAATAAAGAGAAATATGTAAAATGTTATAACATAATGTATTTAGTACAATAGAAATATTTAAAATGTAATTAAGAATGTTAAAATCTAATCAAACAACCCTCCAAGATCTACATTGTCGTCTGGCAAATGCAGCTCGGAGGTTTGGACATTGTTGACAGGGGGAGAGGTGTGGTTGCCATGCTCGGAGGCCGACGGGGGAGTAAAAGGCGGGATTGAAATGCCGGAGTGAGCGAGGGACTGTAGAATATGAGACAAATGACTCTTGAGGTCCGCCACCACTGTCTTCAAAGCAGTCACCTCTTCATTTGACTCCGATGATGCACTGGGTCTAGGTGGCCGCTGCCTGGCATTCCCCATCCCTCGACAATATGTCCCTGGGCGCCTCCCGAGAGTCTGATCCAAGGTTTCAGTCAGGATTTGAAATCCGGCATCTGATGGAGGAACCACGGACTCGAGCGGCGTATCGGGAGGAAGCTGGGAGGCGGACTCCTGAAGAACCAACTGGCTCCTCTCAATCATCGTCGTCTGTTGAACATAACATAAAATATGAATTAAAACATTCATATAATAACTATAAAAACTTGAACGCTTACATAATAATTTAAATTAAAGGCTACTTACATGAAGGGACTCCGCCAACTTCTTCCCAGGTCGAACATAAACGTCGCCAAATACGTCAATCTCTGGGAATTTGGACCCCCCCCTTAAATTGAGCAGAAAAAAAAAATGTTAGTACGAAAAAAACAAATTAATATTAATGACATATTAAAAAATAAATATAAACGACTTTATTATTACCTGACGCCGCGAAATGAAATATAAAAAATTAAATACACATTAGTAAGAAACATGTAATAAGTTTCAATTTAATATATAAAAATACCACATAATCGGCCTCTTGAAAATGACCGCAGAGCCACTGCCAACTATCCTCCCGGACCTCAAGCTCCTTCGGGCAACCTTCTTGAAGAGCAACCTGCGGATCATCATATGCCTGAAAATGGTGATGCAGGTCGCTCTTCCACTGCTTGTACCTGTCAGCAAAGAGTCTGTTGATGTAGGCCAACAAGTCTTCGCCGACGTTCTCCAAATTGTAGTTTGTCTAAAATAAATTCATTACATACATTAAATATTAGAAATAAAATTAGAAGGGAAAAACAATTAAAAGGTATAGAATACATACCGATAGGTGTCCTAACATCTCCATCCGCACCTGATCAGGCATGACCCTCCAGGACTTCCATTTGATCGGGCAATAAGTCCGAACGACGGATCCAATGTCATGGGCCAACGAGCTGTGCTGGTCAGCCGTTGGTGCAGCCCGATGTCGCGCGTCGTATGCGATGTTTATACGACTGTTGTTCACCCGGGTGACTTTGGACGTCGTCAACTGGCGACAGGGTCCTCGGGTGTTCCTCTTTGCTGCAATGAAATATAAAATTAACATTAAATAACAAATCCTACTAACATTTTTGGTCTGAAACAACTGGAGTTGAAGGAAAATCTTTACCTGGTTGTGACCCCGACGCACTAGCAGCAGATGGCGACGTGGTGTCGGTCGTGCTGGGAGGGCGGTGACGCCGCCTGGCACTAATTGGTTGCGCCACTGATGACTCTGATGACACCGGCGCCCGGGAGACGTGGGGAGGAACTGGCATGTCCTGCGCATGTGCTACACCAGTGGGAGCTGACACCGCAGTCGGGGGAGCTGAACTAGGTGAAGTCATCACCGTCTTACGACGTCTGATAAGTTGTGACATCTGATAAGGTCTTACAATTAAAAAAACATCCTTGGCTAAAATTATTATTTTGTATGAAAAAAAACCTCAAAGCCTAATGAACAACAAATTCAATATTTAAAAAACAAACAGAAACATGTATTCTTTATATGGCCAAAAACAGAAGCACATTTTTTAAAGCAAACAAAATAGAAACATGTATGATATTACAAAAAACAGAAGCACATAATAAAGAAAAATCAAATTGCTGCCCAATTTTGAAATAGTCAGTATGTGATAAAAATACAAAGCGAAATACAAAATTTGGTTAGTAGCACATAGTTTAAAGCCCCCAAAATTAATCAAAATACAAAAAACAGCAGCAGATGCTCCAATCAAATCTGAAATCTAACAGCAATACACCTAAAAATTCAGAAATCGTACACCACAATGCAATTTCAATACAAAAACAAATCTGAAATAAAAAATACAAATCCAATACAAAAACAAAATTGAAACAGCAATTTAAAACCTTAGGATGCCGCAATACAAATCCAATACAAATCCAATACAAATCCTAACCAACCATCAGACTAAGCAGCAACTTAAACAATTACAAAATAAATATACAAATTGAAACAGCAAAACAATTCCAAACTTAGTCCGAAAATTTCAGAAATAAAACTTAACAATTGAAAAAATATATATCGGGGAGAGTTGGGAAATTTACCAACTGGGTTTCGAGGGAGACCGGAGAGCACGGCAGTTCGGCGGTGGCAAGCGAGACAGAGAGTGGGGGGCCGCCGTCTAACAGGGATGAGCGGAGACGGAGGAGGCGACAGACTGACAGGGGACGGAGGAGAGAGGGACTGAGAGGGATGCGAGGGGACGGAGAAGAGAGGGATTGAGAGGGATAAGTGGGGACGGAGGAGACTGAGAGGGATGAGTGGGGACGGAGGAGAGAGAGCGGCCCGGAGGATCCACGAAATGCGAGGGATGAGAGGGGTCCGAGGAGAGAGGGACTGAGAGGGATGAGATAGAGGGAAAGGAGAGAGAGCGGCTGCGAGTTAGGGTTCGAATCGGAAATGCATCCGGGCTGCGACTTAGGGTTCGAGACTGAGAGATTGAGAGAGGTTGAAGACAGACCAAAACTGCGCGTTTCTTGCCCTAAATTATCGAATCTTTGCGCGACGAAAACACATCAGTCGCGCAAAGTTAAATTTCGTACTTTGCGCGACGAAAAAATAAACGGCGTCGCGCAAGAAAGGACCAACCGCCAAAAAAAGGTGGGATTGAAAATGCCAAAAATTTGAGAACTTGCGCGACGAAATAAACATCATCGTCGCGGAAACTAAACCCTAAACCCTAAACCCTAAACCCTTTCAGAACCCTAAATTCTGAGAATTACATTGCGCGACGGAAAATTTCCCTGCGTCGCGCTATCGTCTATAGCGCGACGAACAAGACATGTATTCGTCGCGCAAAGTACAAAAGTAAACAATATAAAATGTTAGTGAATATATTGTTTTAATGAGGCTACGCATTCTACGATACTTGTTTCACCGATCCAACCGTCAAACTTGTTTGTTTATACTTAGAGATCGTACACACCAAAAATTGAAAAAATGCAAGATTCATAGATGATGTTACGGGATCAAAATTTTCGACGGTTATAAACTTAAAATCATGATTTAACGGTTTTTTAAACTCCGATTTTGATGATTTTTTACGGTTGCACTCCTTAACTGTATATAAATACAATGATTGAATTGGATCGTCATTTAAAAATATTTACAATAGTGGATACCACAAAATTGTATGTTCTATTTAACAAACATATACAAAATGTATTCATTTTTTTTTAATATAGTGTTTTCATGACACACGCATTCTAGGAAAGTAGTTTCAACGATCCAACCGGTAGAGTTGTTGGTTTATACTCAGAGATCGTACACGCCAAAATTTGGAAAAAATATACTGACATACATGATGTAACGGGACCAACATTTTCGACGGTTACAAATGAAAAATCAAATTTGAACGGTTAATTTAACTTCAAATTTGATGATTTTTTACGTCTACAAACCTTGACCCCGTATGAATATAATAACTGAATTTGATGTTCATTTAAAAATATTTACAGTATAATTTCGACTTTTTTTTTTGTAAAACACACTTTGCGCGACGATTTGTTACATATACGTCGCGCAAAGTGAAATAGAAAATAATAAATAATTTATATTGATTTTTTTTAAACGAATATTGCGACGAGGCCATATTTCGTCGCGCAAGATGATTTTCTATAAATAATAAATAATTTATATTGATTATTTTTAAAACGAAGATTGCGACGAGGACATATTTCGTCGCGCAAGATGATTTTCTATTATTTCAAAAATTTGTTGCATATTTGTTAACTTCCGTGACGAAACACGTCGTCCCGCAAAACCTCCTCTTACGACGGGTAAATATTTTCGTCGCGCCAGATTATTTTCTATTAATCAAAGATTATTGCATATTTGTTATCTTTTGAGACGAAAATTTTCGTCCCGCAAAACCTCCTTGCGCGACGCCATACTATTATTCGTCGCGCAAACATAAGACCGGTCGTTTATTTCCGACGACCGGTCGTTTTATTACAGATTCTTTGGCCCTTTTTAGCAATTCCGACCTCTGTTCAGTTTTTAATCTATAACTTCCTGACCGTATGTTCAAATTTCGAGTTCTTTATACGGTTGGATTAAGCACAGAAAAACAAAGAACACTACACGGACCTAAAGTCAAAAACAGTTACAGACGAAGATTTCCGTCCCGCAAAAATGACGACCGGCCGTTTTAGACAAAAGAATTTTTTTTTTTTTTAGTACAACTCAAGTACATGAGCATTGAGATTCTTTCTCAATTTGAGATGTATATCATCAAATTGGGAAGATGTGCAACTTTTCAGACACGAGATTCATTTCCTAACCGTAATAATTTGCATTTACGCCATAATTAAATGTAAAATAATTTAAGTTCATTGCTTTTTACATTAATCTTCTCAATAAGTATATCCAAATTTTTTTAACTCCGTTTTATTTTTCCACATACATATATAATTGGAAATTAGATATAACAAGTACATATATTCAACAAAAGTAGAGTTGCCAATATATTTACACTAATGTAATTACATTACAAGAAATTACCTATACTAAAACATAGTAAGTCACAAATAAATTGCATTATTCATCATCCGAACTATAATAACCTTCGTTGTCTTCGCTATCATCACTTTCAGTCTCCCAATCATCCTCCTCCTCCTACCCCTCCTCCTCCACAACTACATCGTATCTAGGAAGATCACCGAGGTCAATTGTAATGGATTGAATTGGTATTTCTCTTGAAGACACTCCTTCGAGCTGAAACGGTTCCTGAACAACATTTGTATCGCGAAGTGTTTCCGCATCATTTTCCATGCAAGATTCTGACCGTTGGTCAGCGACATCGACGTCAGATGGGTCTAGTTCTGGTATAGCATATACGTTCCTGTGATCCATCTGCTGAACAACTTTCCACCCGCTCCCTCCTTTAGGGTCATCTACATAGACAATTTGTTTTGCCATGTTTGCCAAAATGTATGGGTCGTCATCGTACCAAGTTCTGTTCATGTTCACAGATAGTAACCCTTGATTGATTTTAACACTTCCCTGCCTATTTGGGTTTGTATCAAACCATCGACACTTAAACATGATGACTTGGTATCGGTCTTTGTAAAGCAATTGCACAACAGTTGTGAGTTTGCCATAGAAATCAATGTCTGTACTTTCCCCTCCACCTGGAACATGGACACCGCTGTTTTGCGTACACAACTTGTTATCTCGTGCAGTCCCTATAAACTTGACGCCATTAACATGACAACCCGAGAATAATTCAGCTCGAATTGGGCCGAATGCCAAGTTATACAACTCTTCACTGTAAGTGGGGGAATTATCTGATTTCAACTTATTCACCTAATATTATACAAAAACATTCACATGTTAGTTTGAGAATATTTCATACTACAATATATATGTCAATTACAAAACACTTATAACTTACTTATTCCAAAAACCATTTTGGAAACAATTCACGGTGTTTCTTGGAATACAAATGCGATGGATGTTCTCGCTTCATCATCTCTTCATGCTCATCTAAATATGCCATTATCTCATCACAATTGTTCAATACGAACCAATGCGCTACCTCCATGTCATTTCTGGAAAACGACTCTCCTCGTACAGGATCTCCAAAGGGTCGTGCACTTTGGGCAAAAACAGAAAGTTGCTCATTTCTCACACCTCCGTCATTATTGCGCTGAGATCAATTGAAAGCCGTGTCCACGTCTTTTAAATACATTCCACAAAAAGTAAGCGCCTCATATTGAACCCAAGCCTCTACAATTGATCCTTCGGGCTTCGCTCTGTTGCGTACGCTTTTTTTCAGCTCTCCGAGTAGCCTGCGAAAATAAAATGAAAAGATGCAAATTAGCAAGTAGGAAGCATGAGATAAT
The DNA here is from genome assembly GCA_020521455.1 of Prunus kanzakura. NCBI lineage: Eukaryota > Viridiplantae > Streptophyta > Magnoliopsida > Rosales > Rosaceae > Prunus > Prunus kanzakura. Next base: position 40,194 of record BPUM01001049.1, read on the forward strand.
GATGCTTACACAAATGATGTTGATTATATACCTTTCTATTGGATACATCCAGCGATAGTTGACTGGACCAGCAAGCAATGCCTCTTCTAGTAAGTGAACCATCACATGAATCATACTCGTGAAGAAAGCCGGAGGGAATATCATCTCAAACTTGCATAAGACTTGGACAATGTCATGGCGCAACTGATCAATGTCTGTCTTTCGCAACGTTTTTGCCGTCAGTTGGGAAAAAAATCTGGACAACAATATGATTGGCTTCACTACATCTTCCGGCAATAGGTGTCGAATCCCCACAGGAAGTAGGCGTTGCATAAACACATGACAGTCATGGCTCTTGAGTCCAGTAAATTTACCCCCGTCAACATTCACGCAACGTGCGATATTAGAAGCATATCTGTCAGGAAACTTAACAGACGATACAAACTGTAGAAACTCTTTTCTGTCATTCGGTTTCATGGAAAAAAATGCAAGATCTCTTATAGCTTTATCACTGCCCCTTTTCAGCCATAAACCCCTTCGTATGCCCATTCTTTCCAAATCAAGACGAGCTTTTATCGTGTCCTTTGCCTTCTCCTTGATATCTAGAATCGTTCCTATCAATGTGTCAAACACATTTTTCTCAACATGCATAACGTCGAGATTGTGCCTCAATTTTAGTTTCGACCAATATGGAAGCTCAAAAAACATAGACTTGTGCGTCCAGTTCATATGTGTAGCAGGTCTGGTCCGACTAACTGTTTTCCCAAACGGAGCAAAATCCAAACGATTAAGCTGTTCCAAGATCTGATCACCGGACGATTCTCTAGGTCTTGCGCGACGCTCTTTGTTCCCGTCGAACTCTTTATCCTTTTCCCGCCACTCGTGGTCCCATGGCAACCATCTTCGATGCCCAAGGTAACACACTTTTCCAGCGTGCCAACCAGAAGTTACATCTTCCTTGCATACAGGGCATGCCATATAACCCTTTGTGCTCCACCCCGACACCATTGCATATGCGGGAAAATCATTCACAGTCCACATAACTGCCGCCCGCAAAGTGAACATCTTCCCAGTGGATTTATCGTACGTACGCACACCGTTTGTCCATAAATCCTTGAGCTCATCAACCAACGGCCTTAAGTACACATCGATTGACCTGCCAGGATCCTCAGTTATCAAAACAGTCATCATCATGTACTCTTTTTTCATGCATTTCCAAGACGGCAAATTATATGGGAATACGAAAATCGGCCAAGTGCTGCGGTGTTGATTTAGAACCCCGTACGGATTGAATCCGTCAGTGGCAAGTCCCAACCTAACATTTCGGGGATCAGCAGCAAACTCGGGGAACGTTCGACCGAACTCTTTCCATGCCTCCCCATCTGCAGGATGCCGCATCACATTGTCGTCTACCCGTTTTTCCTTATGCCATCTCATGTCTGTGGCAGTATGCGTCGACATATACAATCGCTGCAATCTTGGCTTCAGGGGCAAATAATGCGTGACTTTTTGTGGAACCTTAGTAATTCTATTCTGAGACGTCTGTTTGAACCTTGACTCATTGCATATAGGGCATGTATCTAATGTTTCATACTCTTTGTAGAATAACATGCAATTGTTTTTGCAAGCATGGATTTTTTCATAACCCAATCCAAGACCACTCAACATCTTCTGTGCATGTCTGTGGTCTTTCGGCAAACAATTGTCCGTCGGAAGCATTCTCTTGAAAACCCCCAAAAAATAATCGAAACACAGGTTCGACATACGATACTTTATTTTTCCGTGCATTAGCTCCACAATCGCCGTAAGAACGGAAAAGCTCTCGCACCCCGGATATAACTCTTGGTTGGCATTTCTTAACAGTTCTTCATACTGTTCAAACTCTGCACTATCCATTGGTGTAGGCACGTCATCTTCCCCTTCCTGATTGCTGCTGGTTGATGCAAATGGAAAAACATCATTTATAATATCCATGACTTGTTCATTAGCATCCACAATAGGTTCAACATTGTCCACTCTTGTGGCCCTTGAAGACGAACCAATGTCTAATTGTTCCCCGTGATGGTTCCACCTGCTGTATGTCTCAATCATTCCATTCCTTACTAAATGAAATTGAACATTTTCAATTGTATCCCACAACATGTTGTTACACCTCCTACAAGGACATCTGATTCTAGTTGCACCCGGGTTGTGTGACCGTGCAAAGTGAATAAATTCCTCGATTCCATCCAAGTATTCGTCTGCCCACCTGTTAGGGTTCTGTATCCACCTTCTGCTCATAATTCCTGGAACCACAATCACAATACAACAATTATGTTGTATTCTTAGAAAATCATAACGTCACCTTATGCCTCCGGTAAGGGCCCTATCCCATTCGGGAATGCATAGTCATGCCACGTAATTTACAGCTACATGAGATTAGATTTCGACGTGGATGAATTTCGGCAGTATCTCGCTACAGTTCTTGAGGTGTACCGTAGATATCAAATACCTACGTACCACCCGAAAAACGTACCGAGATGACACCGAAATCTCAACAATCGAAACCTAATCCTGTAGCTGTAAACTACGTGACACGACTATACATTTCCAAACTGTCCAAAATATGGGACAATTCAAGAATTAATTGGACCGTAGTCGTGGTTTACCCACCCATGCGCGGTCCAACTAACCTCGAACGGGAACTAAGCTTTACAATAAAAAATGTATGAAGTTAATTTCAATTAACTTCATACATTGCCGTGCATAATTTAACAACAGAATACAAATATAATTTCACAAAAATAACATATACAGAAATTAAATTGATATTTTAAATAAATACAAAACAAATAAAATACCTTCTTCAATATGTCCTGAACTGATTTGCAGCTGAGAAAATGGAGAGAACAGAGAGAGAGAGGGGCAGAAGCAGAGGCAAAACTGATTTTTCAGTTTTGCCTCTGCAATGGATGAAATGAATCTGTTAAAGAAGACGGCTTTGCGCGACGAACAAGTACATTCGTCGCGCAAATAAATAAGTCGCGCAAGCTCCACTTCAGCGACGCGCAAAGTCGTGCCGACATCATATCTTTGCGCGACGAATCCATTTTTTCGTCGCACAAGTCAATTTCCCTCGCGCAAAATTGACTTGCACGGCGCGCAAAGACATGCCGACATCACACCTTTGCACGACGAATAATCCTTTCGTCGCAAAACTATGGTAGTCGCGCAATAGAGCATTTCCGTCGCGCAAAAGCCCAATTTGACACGCACGCAGCCACGATAGCCACCTTGCGCGACCTATTTACTCTTTCGTCGCGCAAAGTTGTGGGGCGAAAAATCTGGAACACTGTTTATTTTCCCGCTATTTATTTTGCGCGACGTATTGATTTTTTGGTTGCGCTAAACATCATTATGCGACGAATATCTGTTCGTCGCGCAAACCTTTGTCACGCAAACATTTTCATTTATAACCGTTGAATATTTTGTCCCATTTCTAGATCTCTGAATATTTGTTATTTGCGACTTTTGAGGTATACGATCTCACAGTATATACAAACACATTTAACGGTTGGATCGTTGAAATTAGTTTTGTAGAGTTGAATGAACACTTTTTAGTTTCAAAACATATGGAGGTTGATAACCCTACAAAAAGATTCGTACGGAAATTGATAACCCTGAAATTTATTCGTATGGAGGTTGATAACCCTACAAAAAGATTCTCCTCTACCATTCTCTAATTAAAAGGGTATGAATAATGATCTTCACTAAAATCAATGAAAAACATATGATTTAGATGGCAAAATTAAAATTAAGGCTTAGGATTAATGGTTTTGTATATCATACCTTGCGCGACGGACATGTTTATTGTCGCGCAAAGATCTCATATGCGACGAGGTTATTCGTCGCGCAAGAATTAGGCGCCATAATTTTTGTTCGCGGTTTTTTCCCCTTATTTTACGCGACGGTCGTCTTTGCTGTAGCGCGAAGGATTTTTGCGCGACGAATGTTATTTGTTGCTCTATTTTGCGCTACGCATATAATTCTCCGTCGCGCGATGATCTTTTATGCGACGATTGTTCCTTCGTCGCGCAAACTATCGTCGCGCAAATAGAAAAACGTAGTAGTGGATGAAAAAGCCTTTTTATAATATTTTCTTTCTTTTCCTTATTTTATAATTAATACTCACAAATCCCTCAAATCTCGGGTGACAACTTCATCTATAAAATGAAACAAGAGGAAAACACAAAATCACAACTCAAGAGGGAAAAAAAATACTGAACAAAAAAATCCACCAATTTTCTTACCAGGACTTCCTTCAATCTGAAAACAAAATCAAAATGGAATTCCTTTCGATTCCTGAAAGCTCATCAGATTTGAATTTATCTCTTGCTCCTCCTTTAACCCAGGAAACATCACATGAAAATGTTGTGTTTCCACACTCCAATTTCCATACCGGTTCTACTTTTGTGCAAGCAGTAAACATGCATAATGAAATTCTATCAAGTATGCACTTGCATAATGAAAATGGCAAGGAGGTCTGACAAAACTGCAGTGGAAGAGACCCAATTTCTCAATGCTCGCAGTGCTGCTTCGGTGGCAAATTTAGGATTGCGTCTGCTAGCAAGGAACCAAGAATGTGCTTCATTGAAGGCTGAAGTCGCATCCTTGAAGGCTGAAGTTGCAGAATTGCAGAAGCTCCTCAAACAATCAAACCTAAAAAATCAAGACTTTGCTGAACTGGTGCAAGTTTTACAAACACATGTAAAGACTTGTAGATTATAGTTTTATTGATGAATTTAATCCTTTGAAAGACTCGTAGGGTACTACATATTTTTGTCCTATAGCTGCAACATTTATAAATTTAAAGTTGCTTACTCTAGGCATTGAATCTTTGTAAGATTGGTTAATAATAATATGGTGTATTCTAGATTTGTCTAAAAAAATTTGTGAGCTTTTATACGTTGACCCCTGAAAAGGAAATTCCTGGATCCGACACTTCCAGCTGCGTTGCATGAAATACCAATCCAAGTGCATGTGGTTGTTTTTGGTTTTGGGTTGCTGGAAGAATTGGTGGCGTTATTATGACTGGGAGGGTACCAAATGAGAATATTGAGGGCTTTATTTTGAAATAAGCTGGCTTTCCATTTGAGAAGAGCCTTTGCTTCAGTATCAGAAGTAGAAGTAGCAGAAGCAAAAACAACCCAATTTGGTGATGAAACATATAAAAAGATAAGGCAATAAGCTAGAAAGCATACTTCACCAGAAGTCGAAGACCTCATGGTTATTTCAAAATACAAAATTATTTTATTACTTATTTTATGTTGAACTTATATTTCCAGATTTTTGAGTGGTTTGATTACTTCTTTAAAATTGCAATTATTTTCTATATTTATAAAATTTATGACCTCATACTTTTATATTAATTGTTAGCTTTGTCGGTTTTGATATCTCCTCTTTGGTTTTAATTGAGTTATTACCGTTACTTTTTATATCAATTTATTTTATCATTTAAATAAGTTAAATGTATTTGGTTTACAATAGTTGTTGAAGGTTTTGATTCCAATCTTTATTGCGTGAGTTAAGTGCTTAGTTGGGATCAAATTTTGTTCTTAACGTGCAAGTGTTTTGTGTGGTTTAATTGCTTGGTTAAAATCCCAACGTTCACTTGGAGTTGGTAATCTCCTATATAATAAACCATTCGAGCGATACGTTAAAAAAGAAAAATTAGATAGACACATTTCTTCATTATTTTCTCCTCCACATTCTTGAGTTTGTGTTCAATTTGTTTTCTTTTATCGAGGGAAAGATTCGAGTTGTTCATCCGACCCAAGTATTGCGAGTGTACGCTTATAAGGGTCATAGGTTGTTGTATCCTGGAGGGTAGGGCGCCATACAACCTTGCTACACCGAGACATTGTCTCCGAGGGGTGAAATCTACTCTTAAGGACATTGACTACACGCCTCAACCTAAAACTATTATTCTACTCAAGTATCAATGGAGACCAACTTCTACATCCCAAAAGATAAGTATTTTGTTGTAATTTCATTGATTTTATTTAATCTACTCTATCAATGTAAATTACCTTTTTCTAATAATTATTTCATATGATGTTTTGAAGAAAAAGTAGCATCCATAAACCAAATTCTCCAACATTGTTTGTGTACTAAACGTATGGGCAGTGCCTTGCTTATAGAGCAGTGCATTATAATATTTCACGCAACAAATCTGAAAAAGAATAACTCGTCAGTGTAATTTCATCCACGCATTATCTCTGACCTAAATCATCATGAACGTGAAGAATTGAAGTTTCAAAGTAATGATAGTTATAAACATTTTAGTCCAATTTCCTATTCTATATTTTGATTTAACATTTGTCACATTCTTTATGCATGTTTGAGTTTTTTTAGGGGACTTTTATTGTTGTATTTGTTTGGACTCATTCTTTTTTATATAAAATTGGCATTGGCTTTCTATTAATGAAACTTAATTCCGAGAAACAGAAAAGAAAAATAGAAGCAGAGGCTCTTCTCAAATGGAAAGGCAAGGCAATTTGGTTATGAAAGAATTTGAACATACAAGATTTTGAGTGCAAGCGACATACTAACCTACAAGGGAGAGGTTTCTCACACACACGCACACAATTGATGCCATAGACCTCTTATCTGCAAATCAAAGCCTTTTTAACTGGTGCAAGTTTCTAAGCTTTTGGGGATTGGACCAACAAAATGGTTGTTGTTTGGGCAAATATTTAGGGGCAAATAACCAGAAAACTGGTTAGTATCTATATACAACAAAGTCAACTTCACTAGATTATATTTTCTATCTCTTGGGGAATTGAGCCAGAGAGTTGGTTGTCACGGAGGGATAAGACTTCCAAGTTTCTCAAGCCACCAAATGAAGTGGGAATTGAACCGTTGAGTTGATTCTGGCTCAAGTCTAGATCCACCATAGATTTCAAGTTCCCTACCTCTTTAGGAATAGCACCGGAAAGTTTATTTCCAAACAGATTGACATGTGTAAGATTTCTCATATTACCAATCCATGCAAGCGATCATGGCCTACTCTCTTTTCCACAAGTTTTCAGAGTGGAAGACTTGAAAGGTCTTTCCAAAATGTTATTTTCATAATTAGAAGACGATTTGGGAAGACTCTTGGGGTTTTCACACAGTTGAGTCAAAGTCTTTGTCTGTTAACTTTGAAGAAGTTGAAGTAATTGCATTTTGCATTTTGCATTTTGTGTCTTGAGTCAAAACTCCCACCGACTTACTTCCTTCACTGTGGCAAGAACCGAACACACACACACACATACAAAACGTTAAACCATGTCATTGTATGAAGAAATTATTGTTTCATTTTTTCTTTCCCTCTCACAAGGAAAAACCTTTGTTAAAGTATGAGCCAAGACACACAAGTGGGCATAAGATAGAGTACCATATTAAGGCAACACATTTAAAAATAATTTGAATAACGCAGGCAGACATAAACTGAAATATAGAAAACAAGCATAATCTCTTATCAGGTCCTTGAACCATCCAGTGCAAGCAAAAGCAAATCATTTTAGTCCAGGAAAATGTTCTTGCTTGATATGTCCCGGTATACATTTTAGTCAAATTTCCTATTCCATTTCTTTGGCTGCTTATCTCCAAGTCAAAAGCAAATCATGAGCCTTCCACGAAAAAAGCAGAACCTATTGCAAATCAAAATTTTATTTTTCTATGTTATTTTGAGTTTGGACCATCAAGGGAAAAAAAGAAGGAAATACACCATTATATATATCGATGAGCCATCCAAACATTAACCGAAGTTTTTGTTTTGAAACTGAAATTGATTCAAAGGGAAGCTCACACAATGTCACTTTAATGTTGTATCGTGTCTCAATGTGTCCCTCCAAGATAATATTGATTCATCACATTAATTGTCCTCTAAGTTATGATTTTGTTGCAATTTGGGTGGCATTCACTAATATTCATAATACTTTAGGTGGCAACCTGAGACATACATTTCATAAGGAAAAACATTTCGAAATACCAAACATTTAAGAAGAATTAGATAAAGGCAGACACGAATGAAGTGAAATATAGAAAAGCAGCACATCTCCTCATCAGGAAGTCAAACCATCAAGAGCAAGCAATTCACCACATGTTGTCATATGCAATGGCTTTGACAAATGCAGCCTCTGAGTTGATGAGAGGAGCTGAGAAACTTTCTTCATTGTTGGACGACACTGCGGACTGGGATTCAAGGATGCAAATGCTATCTTCACAAGAGACACCACCTCCCCTGCTTCTTGATTTGAGGGTGGCGAGATGCGCTGGTCCAGAACATCCGAAATTGGCATTTCTGGGGAAGGTGATGCAGATGAGGACGATGATGACGCCCCAGATGATAAAGATGAGAAAACATCTCCTGGATGGCTTCCCATAATTACTTCCAGTGTGACAACTCCAAAGCTAAAAACATCGCACTTCTTGTTCACTTCCATTGTATATGCAAGCTCTGTTTAGAAAAAAACTCAGAGAAGAAATTGTATCATGCATCAATTGTACACATGTACAAGAGACTGAGATTTAAGTGTTCAAAGAAAGAGGACAGTGAGGAAGTGACAATTTCCCAATCAAACTAATAATTCATTGAAACACACAACCTACAATTTCTAGGAAATTTAGTCCTATTTGAAAACCAAATAAAATAGCTTACGCAAATCGAATTTAATAAAACCTGGCTAATGAAAAAAAAAAATTAATAAGAAAAGTTTCGATCACCATTCATCACAAAAATATATAATAGTTATATTTTCGAAATCAAAGAAGTGCAATGAGTTAATGTTATATCATTGGTCTAAAAATAAACGCTTAAATGTTTTAAACACAGAGAATAGAGAATGACAATACTAATTACCTGGTGCCATGTAGCCAAATGTGCCTGCAACGGCAGTCCAATTAGTTGAGCCTGGATTTAAAAACCTAGCAGTGCCAAAGTCTGAAACACAGGCCTCATATTCAGAATCCAACAAAATGTTCTTGCTTGAGATGTCACGATGTACAATCGGTGGCAAGCAATTGTGGTGCATGTAAGACAAGGCATGAGCTACACCTTTTACAATATTCACCCTTTTGCTCCACCCTAACTCTTTAGCCTCTTCCTCTTTGCCCAAGATTGCGGCCAAGCTACCTCTTTCAAGATACTCGTACACCAAAAACGAGTGTCGTTTATGTGCGCAGAAACCATAGAGCTTCACAATATTCCGATGTCTTATCTCAGTGAGTGCCCTTACTTCATTTAAGAACTCCTTCTGAAATTCTGTCTCGCCATCCCACATGAGATGGAGTTTCTTCACGGCCACTACGTTGGCATTGGCAGATGACAAATTCACTCTGTAGACGCTTCCATGTCCTCCCTTCCCAATGCAATATATGGAATCAAAATCTTCTGTTGCTCTTATGATTTCCTCATACATTGATTTTCCATCAAAATTTAAAACTGAAAAAGAAATCTCTTCACTCATGTTGTTTTGTTCTTTATCCTGATGCTTCTTCTTCCTTTGCACTACAAAGACAATTGTAAAGAAAACAGATAGAAGTACAAATACTGCTAGAAGGGAGAATGTTATTCCAAATATCTGTTTTTGGTGAGTTTTTGTCTCATGTTCATTGCAGGGTGGCAGTGCTCCAACTTTGCCACACAATCCTTTGTTCCCTTCTAATGCTTCTAGCGGAGCTTCTCGAAATGCGCGAGTGTTGGGAAGGGGACCTTCCAAGTGATTGTAGGATATGTCAACATACGACAAGCCGTGCATGTCTTCGAAACTCGTTGGTATGAAACCCGAAAGATTGTTGTGAGAAAGATTAAGTGTCACCAAACTCTGGATGTTGCTCATTTCTGATGGTATCTTACCTTCAAGTGAGTTGTGACTTAAATCTAGGTCATTCAATTGAACTAACTTCCCCAACTTCAATGGAATTGCTTGAGCCAACTCGTTTTTGCTCAAATTCAAGTAGTACAATCTGAACAAGTAACCTAGAATGCTCGGAATTGATTCATTGAATTTGTTTGCTGACAAGTCAAGATATTCAAGATCACTCAATGATTCGAATTCTAAGGGTATACATCCCGAAAGTTTATTTCCATTCAACATCAACTTCTCCAAAAATTTCAGTCTCCCAAAAGCCTTTGGAATCACCCCAACTAAGTGATTTAAAGAAAGGTCGAGCACATGAATTTGGGTTGCGTTGCCTATCTCATGTGGGATGCTGCCAGTAAGGTTGTTTCCTGCCATTTCTAGGGTTTTTAGCTTTGGGCATTGTCCCCAGGTGTGTGAGATTTCTCCATACAAGTTGTTGTGGCTTATAGTCATAAAATCAAGATTCGGATAAACACCAAAGTCTTCAGATATATTGCTGGTCAATTGGTTTTGGTCAAGACGGACTCTGAATAAGCTCGTGCAGTTTTTCAAGCTTTTGGGGATTGGACCGGTCAAATAGTTTGTGTTTACTGAAAAGTTTATGAGTTTTCCGCCTTCACAGATATTTGGAGGGATGAGACCAGAAAGTTGATTGTTATTCAACTGTAAATCTACAAGAGATTTCAAGTTCCCTATCTCCTTGGGAATCAAACCAGAAAGTTGATTGTTATTCAAGGACAAAGTGTTTAGCTTTATTAAGTTACCAATATTTGGAGGGATAAGACCATTTAAATTGTTAAAAGACAACTCTAGATCTACAAGAGATTTCAAGTTCCCTATCTCCTTGGGAATCAAACCAGAAAGTTGATTGGAATGCAAGTACAAAGTGTTTAGGTTTATTAAGTTACCAATATTTGGAGGGATGAGACCACTTAAATTGTTGTGGGACAACTCTAGATCTACAAGAGATTTCAAGTTCCCTATCTCCTTGGGAATCAAACCAGAAAGTTGATTGGAATTCAAGTACAAAGTGTTTAGGTTTATTAAGTTACCAACATTTGGAGGGATGAGACCACTTAAATTGTTGTGGGACAACTCTAGATCTACAAGAGATTTCAAGTTCCATATCTCCTTGGGAATCAAACCAGAAAGTTGATTGGAATCCAAGTACAAAATGTTTAGGTTTATTAAGTTACCAATATTTGGAGGGATGAGACCACTTAAATTGTTGTCGGACAACCCTAGCTCTACCAGAGATTTCAAGTTCCCTATCTCCTTGGGAATCAAACCAGAAAGTTGATTGGAATCCAAGTACAAAGTGTTTAGGTTTATTAAGTTATTAATATTTGGAGGGATGAGACCACTTATATTGTTGTTGGACAACTCTAGATCTACAAGAGATTTCAAGTTCCCTATCTCCTTGGGAATCAAACCGGAAAGTTGATTACCATAGAGATAAAGATGGGTAAGGCTTGTTAGATTTCCTAGTGATCTTGGAACTGAACCGTTGAGTTGATTCTTATACAAATATAGCTCAGCAAGAGATTTCAAGTTGCCTATCTCATTGGGAATATACCCAAAAAATGTATTTTCAGTGAGACCGAGAAAGGTAAGATTTCTTAAGAGACCAATTTCTGGTGGGATTCTCCCAGACAACTGATTGTTAGAGAGATCAAGATAGTGGAGTTTGGAGAGGTTACTGATTTGAGGTGGGATGGCATCAAAGAGTTTGTTGATGCTGAGGTCAAGATATTCAAGATTAGGGAAGGACAAGAATGAAAACTCATGTAGCGTACCTTGTAAACCCATATTGAAAAGGTCTATCTTGCTGACACTTCCAGCTGAGTTGCATGAAACACCAATCCAAGTGCATGGGCTTGTTCTTGGTTTTGGATTGGTGTTGGAAGAATTAGTGGCATTAATATTATGAGTGGGAGGGTCGTACCAGGTGAGGTTATTGAGGGCTTGATTTAGAAATAAGCTGGCTTTCCATTTGAGAAGAGCCTTTGCTTCAGTATGAGAAGTAGACGTAGCAGAAGGAAAAGCAACCCAATTTGGTGATGAAACAAACAACAAGATGACAAGGCAATAAGGCAGGAAGCATAATTTAGCGGAAGTTAAAGATGTCATGGTTATTGTTTGTGTGGTATACGTATATTGTATGGGTCGTGCCTTACTACTTATATATAGCGTGGGTTAGTCTTTGGGGTTCAATAGTTGAGCATTGAAAAGTCTTTGAGAGCGTGTTCCTTGTGCTTTTGATTAAGTTGTGTGAGAACCCCTGGTTTTCTTATGGGTGTGCTGCTGAGAACTGATTCTTGGACCTCAATTTCACACCTGAATGTCACCATGGCATTGGACAATGAAATTATTGTTTCATTTTTTGCGTAGATATTGTTATATTATAAGATATTGTTTGTGTAGATCTGCTAGAGAGCATAATGATATGTCATAAAATCCAAGTCTCATGATTTTATTATGCGGCCTATTCTCTTTTCCACAATAAAATCCAAGTCTTTCAATTTTTTTCCATTTTCTTAATTGGAAGACGGTTTGGGAAGACTTTTGGGGTTTTCACACACACCCTTGAGTCAGAGTCGTCGTCTCTTTGGCTGTGTAGATCTGCTAGAGAGCATAATGACATGTCATAAAATCCAAGTTTCATGATTTTATTATGTGGCCTGTTCTCTTTTCCACAATAAAATCCAAGTCTGAATTTGGCTGTGTAGATCTGCTAGAGAGCATAATGGCATGTCATAAAATCCAAGTTTCATGATTTTATTATGTGGTCTGTTCTCTTTTCCACAATAAAATCCAAGTCTTTCAGACTTGGAAAGGTTTTTTCAATTTTTTTCCATTTTCTCAATTGGAAGACGATTTGGGAAGACTTTTGGGGTTTTCACACCCTTGAGTCAGAGTCGTCGTCTCTTTGGCTGTGTAGATCTGCTAGAGAGCATAATGACATGTCATAAAATCCAAGTTTCATGATTTTATTATGTGGCCTATTCTCTTTTCCACAATAAAATCCCTAAGTCTTCAAGACTTGGAAAGGTTTTTTCAATTTTTTTCCATTTTCTTAATTGGAAGACAGTTTGGGAAGACTTTTGGGGTTTTCACACCCTTGAGTCAGAGTCTTCGTCTCTTTGCCAAAGAAAACTCCCACTGACTTACTTCCTCCACTGTGGCTAGAACCGAAAACACATTATACATACGAAACGTTAAACCATGGCATTGGACAATGAAATTATTGTTTCATTTTTTATTTCCCTCTCACAAGGAAAAACATTTCTAAGTAACAACGTTTGGGGTTTTCACACTGAAAGTCTTTGTCCCTTTTCTTTGAAGTTGGAATTGCAACTTTTGCATTTTCTCAAAGCATGATTAACCCTGAAAGTGCGCTAGCCAGACAGAGGAAATGGTATAGTCCTGTCACGACTAAAATACCCTTCAAAATGGATGGAAAATTGAATGATGTTAAGTCAGATGACAAATCATGAATTTTGAAAACTTAAGGTGACATTTTGCTTAAATTTTTCTTTAAGGTGACAAATTAAAATTGAAATATAAGTTTAGGTGACATTTCTACAAAAATCCCTTACTTAACGCAAGAGAAGATAATATCGTAAATTTGTCTAAACGATTATCATCAAACTCAAGATTGAGAAAAGTGACTGATCTATCAAGTGGGATGCTGGCCTGAAGCTAATTTTCTCCATGAGCTCCTCAACTTCTTTTTTTGTTGCTTCTCCTCAAGGTGTTTGCACCTCTCCACCACTGCTTGGATAACTTGACGTTGTTCACAACGCTCTACAAATCGCTCATAATTTTCAAGGTCCAAGTCCATCTGTGAACATTTTAAAAATAAAAAATAAAATAGCAAATACAAAGTCTGTGACTCTCCAATGTTTGTTCATATTTTAACACTTGAGCCCAAATTTTGACATTTTCAATTGGAATCTTTTAGTTTCTAACTTTGAAATTGGTATTGTATGAAGGAATTCAAATTTGTGTCTCGCGGATTGCATAGGCATCTGATCTTGTAACAGAAAACAAAATTTTTCTTTAAATGGCCAAAACTTTCTACAGAAACTACAGTTCCTCTCACCAGAACCTTTTTTTTCTTAAAAGAAAACATAAGAGAAGTTCAGACAAATGTCTAGGTAAAGGAAAGCAAAAAGGTAGATACACGCAATAGATTATGTGAGCAGGTAACATAAGGGAGCATGCACCTCATATACAAGCAACAGATTATAAACAAAAAGAAAATGACAAACAAATAGTTGAAAAATGAAGAATAACATAAGAGAGCATGCACCTCTTATGTAGGGTTGATCACATATTTGGCTTAAGGAACAATGACGTCGAAAATTGGATGCCGAAACCCAGCTTTCAGAACCTGCTGAACTCTGCTCACCAGATCGTAAAATTTGAAAAATTCAGCAATTTGCAATTCTGGTGGTTGTGCAATCATGAGTGGAAGGAGCACAATTACATTGAGATATATTGTAGTCTTCAATAGGGTGCTATATACTCAGTTACCAAAAACTCTACATCTTTTATTGAAGGCACATTGATAAGCTAATGGGGCATTTTGAGGAAAGAAACGGAAAAAAAAGAAGGCAAACCTGTGGATGATTAATTCTGTCAAATCAATAGCTAGCTAGTCCAAACTTAAGGGAGAGGCTAACACACCCTCTTTTGAATTTCCTGCAAATTGAATTGAGGTTCAGATAAATAAAAGATTTCAAGTATATAAATTTCTTATAGATGAAATTAAACTCTTAAAGAAATAAGCCCTGTCACGAAAGTACAAATATATAACAAAGTAGGCAGAACATTTAGGAATCGTTTATATGAATAACAAAACTGATAAAACTTTATTGTCATAAAAGCAGATAGCTTGTAATTATATTCAACCTAATGGAATTTAAACTAATGAAAGAGGCATAGATATAGGGGGTGAAGAACATGGGTGATACAAGAAGTGAATTAGCCACAAAGAAAATTGATATTTAAAGTTCAAATCCAATTAGGCTTATGATGCAGAGATTGAAAATTTGGGATGCAAAAACAGAATTCATAAGAAAGAATCAATTTTTATGTTAAGAGTCAATGGTGAACCATATTCAACCAGACCTCAGCAGATCAAGTGAGAACAAATAGAAGAAAAACATAATAAGAAGAATTAGGGTCTGCATTTAGATATAAAGAGACATAGTAAATGCAAATTTTATTGTTTTCAACCCTTTTTCCATACCTCTGCACCAAATTTTTCCAAGATATCATTAGAAACCGAAGCCCAAAGAGCAGCCCAGAACCTAATCCAGATGACAATTCAGAAATAGGAATTTTACAATGCTCCTACAATTAACTTCCTAAACCCTACAATTCACAAATCCACACAAACCCATCTCAGATTATCAAAAAATACCCATCAATATATCTTGAGTTTTTAACAGATACACCAGCACACGCTTTAACATTTCACCTCAGATTACCAGAAGCCCTTAAAAATGGAAAGGCTTCAGCGGGTTTTGCAGCAAGCAGAGATGTGAAGCGACAAAGTTAAGAAACAAAGGAAAGTGAAATAATCGACCCAAGTAGAGATGCTTACTGTTGATGTGTAAATTGGTTTTACTGATTTACTTTTATAGTTTTACAGTTTTACAACTGGTTGTGACTAAGTAACAGCTTAAGTTGCTTTTACAGTTGAGAGAATTTTGTTGCTAAAAGGCCTGTAGGAAATTGCCAAAGTGTGTCATACACACATCAATTTTGTACTGATCTGGATGTAATATATATAGATGTGTATAGCTGAGCTCGATATGAGCCAGTGCATTCATTTCTATCAATATCGGGCAAGAACAATTCCTACAGTACCCAAATCGGGCACTACATCGGGCATGTCCATTTTGTCTGAAATATAGAATTTTGCAGTCTTTCTTCTCCTCCTTCCCTTTCCTTCCTAATATCCAAAATACTACTTCAGATTTCAACACTTACCCCTCAAAGTGCTTGATACCAATTTCCAATCCAGATAACAATTCGGTGAGTGGGTTGGATTCTCGGTTGAGCTCAGAGACAGGAGAAGGAGGAGCTGTGAATGGTGGGTGAAGTGGGTGGGATTGGGGTTTGACTTTCGGTGGTGGAGAACTAACAAGTATTCAGGGCTACTTGGAGTTGTGATTTTGTGGGTCTTGGGTGGGATTTGTGACAGCTGAGAGGAATTGATGGAGGGGTGTTCACTGTTGAGTGTTGGGTTCTATGGGTCCCGACGAGGGGTTGAGCGAGATAGAGGAGAAGAGGAGTTCGAGTACTTCTTCGTCGTCGTCGTCGCCGGTGTTGGTATTCGGTTGTCGATGGGAACGCAGAAGTGGAGAAGACGATGGAGGTGAGAGCAAGAGCGGGAGTTACGCCTTTTTTTTTGGCTTTTTTTTATTTGTTGGGTAAAGGGTGTGAAAATGAAAGATTCGAAAGACACAACAAAACTAATAAAATACATTGGACCAGTCCCGTTCTCTTGGTCACCCGGGGCCAGCCCTCCTCCGACTCTATGGAAGAGGTTGACCCCCTATAACCTTCAACAGCAGCGGACTCAGAAATTTTTCAGCGGAGGTGCAATTCTAAAAAGCTAAAAGCTCAAAAAAAAAAAAGGGCAACTAAATATCCTTATAATTTAAACAATACTAATGTTATTCATAATTAATTGAAAAAAATAACATTACAATTAACTACAGTTGTTGCCGACGAGGTTTCTTATCATGAAAACGTCGCATTATATTTGCATTACTAATAGAAGAAAAATGATCACAAGAGAGGATGTGAACTAGCCGGATTATTTGAAGGAAGGTTGGAACTAAACGGATTATTTGAAGGAGGATCTGAACTCTTTCTCTTAAGGGTTTTATATCTATAACTATGACTAATTGACTATAATTTATCAATTAAATAAACACAGAGATAGCTAAATAAGAAAAAAAAATTATTAACAAAAATACAAAGAATAAACAAAATTGGCGTTTGCTAAAAAAAATAAAAATATGCATATGACTTACTTTGGATTGACATACTCAAGAAGGAAAAAAAAAAAAAAACGCAGGTGCACACACACTTTGATGAAAATGGATGATGTGAAATTGGTTTTTATAAAGAGAATTCCCAATCCCATTTTAATAAAGAATTCCCAAAACCCCATTGAATAAAGAGAAATCCCAATTAAAACCAAATTAGGTAAGAATTATAAAGCCATTTTAGAAGCCCACGAATGGCCCAGCAGTTTCCCTTTTTTTACTTTTTTTTTAATATAAAAACCCTGGTCCAAAACGACGTCGTTTTGGCCAGGCTTCGTTAAAAAAAATAGAAGGTCGCGCACAGCGCGCAGCAGCCCAGCAGCTCAAGTTCACTTGCGAATTTCATCGAACAGGTTCCGTGCGTGAGCAAAGGTGCAACTCTAGCAACTGTAATGGAGTTTTTTGTCGACCGGAGGTGCAGGTGCACCTCCTTGCGCCTGCATAGGTCCGCCACTGACCTTCAGTTCCTCCTCATGGTCCTCTTAGATTAGATCTAAGGGTGGAGACCACAAATTCCTTGAACCTCTGGTGACGAAGAGAACGAGACTGTACATTGGATATATTGAAAACCGATGACAAATATTACAATCCTCTTTACACATGTCATACTACGATCAAAAACATTCCTCCCGAAAAACCTACCGCGTCAAACACTAAATTCCTCGTTGTTGTTCAACATTTTAAAACAAAATTTCTGAAAAAGAGGCAAAATTTTCACTTTGCCAAAAAAATTGGCGGCACTTTAAAAAAAACTGAAAAATTTGCACAAGACGTACAGCTAGGAAGGTTCATCGCTAAAAGCCTTCTATTGCGAGGAACGCGAACCATTTCTCGCAATAGTTTTAGAGGGAATTGGGAAGAATTCCCGCTAAACTTTTAGCAAGGAAAAATCTATTTCCTCAGCGTCAATATAATTTGTCGACGAATCCAACATTTCCTCTCTATTTCTTAGACCAATTTGGGGGCCAAATTTTGGTCCCATTTTGGGAGAAGTTCATATTTTCCTTGCTGAAAGTGTTCTTCTGCGAGAAAAGTAAATTCCTCGCTGAAAAATGTCAATTTTCAAAATGAGATTTTCCAAAATGTTCTTGAAATCTACTTTGGTGTTTTAAAATCTGCATCTAGAATACACTTTCATTCATCATATTTTTCTAGGACAAATTCTAGGATTAATTTCTTCAAGAATGATTCCTTGAAGAAATCAATCTATTGGTTGTTGAATCTATAGTTCATTCATCGGTTAAAATCCAGAGCTGAGTTTCGGTGCCATGGGGTGAAGGAGCTGATGGAATAGCTGCCATTTCCATGAGGACAAGCTTCTAGCTCAATTAAGTTTGGAGAATAAGGTTGCACAGGGAGGTAGTGCTCATTTCCTAAATAGACCTAGGATTGTTTGAGCTGTGATTACTTCTTATGTAAGAATCTTCTTGACTTAGTGGATTGCCTGGTCGGAGTGATGACCCCCAGTTTTTCCCAATAGTAGGTTTCTGGGTAAACATTTTTGGTGTGCAGTTCTTGATTTTATGACTATCCATATTGCATCTGTTATATCTGGAATGTTGATGAATGTTCACTCACCTATCACTCTACTTGTTGCTAGCACAATGGATGCCTAAATTGATGGGTCCTTCTGAGTGCTTAGGTTGTCACATAGTTATCTTGTAGGCTTGCAGGTTCTTATATTTGATTTGTGATGAGTCTATGACTAGTATTTGACTAGTCATATTGACAGGACCCGAACCAAATTTCACTTTGAAATCTGAGCCGAACCCTGTGCGTGTCCGACACCTAGCAAGTGCCAACCACAAATGACCTAAATGCCCTTCTAGTCAAGCTTCACTTAAAACTGGGGTTTGACTTCTACCGAAAAACTCAGCAGAGTCTCCCCTGAAACGGACCAATCCCAAGATTACACCTGTCAAACATGCATATACAAATACACACCAACTGCCAGAATACAAAAATTTACATACTAACAGTTAGACAAGTGTTTTAGGGCAAAATCAGAGGTCTACACAGATTAGATTACAGGTATAAAATAATTAAACAAGACCCTACTTTGTCAAGGAAGGTGGCGGAAGATGGACTTGGCCCGGTGGTGGCGCACTAATGCACGACTACTGCCTCGGGGCGCAAAACATTAAAAATGTGAGTGGACCAAAAATAAAGTTTTAGAAAATAACATATGAACATACTAACCCCTCTGTAAAATCAATTATAAAACTAAATCATTTCTTTTTATATATATCTCGTACTGGAATCAATGCAATCGTGTATATATATATATATATATATATATAATCAATCACACATCTAATTAAACATTAATTACTCGAAAGCATTGAAATCAACTTTAGTCTACCACCTAGGTGTACCCATTTAGCAATCCGTCAATTCCTTATAATCCGTCAATTCCTCTATAATCCGTCAATTCCATATAATCCGTCAATTCCTCTATAATCCGTCAATTCCATATAATCCGTCAATTCCATACTTGTGCCACCGGAGTGACACGTCCTAGCAGATCTCGGGAAACACAAGTCACCCGAGCCGCAATTCTAGCAGATTCAGGGGACACTTGATTGGCCTGATCCGCAATCCTAGCAGAATTCAGGGGACACTTGGTCGGCCTGATCCGCAATCCTAGCACCACACGGTTCGAGCGTGCCCGAGACTCGTGGGGCTGTGTCAAGCATGCTGACCTACCCGAAGGCAACTGGATGTCCGTCGACATCATTATAACCGAAGGCAACTGGATGTCCGTAGACATCAATATAACCGAAGGCAACTGGATGTCCGTAGACATCATTATAACCGAAGGCAACATATTTCCGAGGCAACATTTATTATACCGAATGCAACCTTTTATACTTGGGTACCTATGGTGGTTTTTAATATAAATATATTTTCCTGAAAAAGATTAGAATTTATAAAACTACCTTTTAATTATCCTGAAATCCTGCTGCCATTCAATCTGATAATTATCTAACTTTTTATTTTCCCTATCCTTTAAGGATTCTCAACTCGGCAGCAAATAAATAAAAAGGATTTAAAACCAGCAATAACATGCTAGAAAAACATCAATCAATAAATACTTATTCTAGATCAAATAATGACATTAATTGCATAAAATCATTTATACAAATAAAAAGTCCACTCACAGATACTCTGAGCTAGCTGGACCCTTTGAAGGTCCCTCCTGTGGGTCACCTAGTGCCCGGGTGCCTATATAACCATCATAATATTTTATTAACAACTCTGCTCAATAATATAATATTAAATTAAAAACCCTGACCCCCGGCTCCTAAAAGTGCGTGCATCACTTTAAAAGTCCTTCCTATGCCCACATTAGCTTTTCCTCTCAGTGGACACGCTTTAAATGTACCTAGGGACTCAAAAGCGATAAAGTCCCAAAAAGTCAACTCGGGACCCCGTGGGGTCCACGACCTCAGAATTCCGATCCGATCGTTCCTAGAGGTTCCAACAATCCTAGGACACATGTCCTGAAAGTTTGGTCTCGATCGGACGGTCCGATTGCTCACGATCGCACGATTGGACTGATGAACGATTTTCCATAAACCTAGCCCTAGGGTTGGAATTTTCGGAGTATCCGAGACTCCGATTCACGATCCGTCGAATCCTACACGATCCTGAAATTACCTAGATCAACATACTCTAGTTTGACTACGATCCAACGGTCTGAACGTATTGAACCCGGAAATCGCACACTATGCAAGATCCGTTCGGGATTCAAACGTTATCCAAATTGAGATCCGCGAATTCCTACGCGCTCGTGAGGACACAAGGATTATTCTAGGACCAAAAGTGGTCCCTGATGCCTGGCTCACGAGCCGCCCAAGCGCTGGCAGCGCGTGGGTGTGAATAGTAAATTCCGGCGGCCGAAAAATCTCCAAACCGCCGGCCCAAACTCCTAGCCTAGGTAAAACACCTAATTTGGAACCACTTTTGTTCTTGGACTATGGCCAAAAAGTGGCCGGAAGTGGCTGAAACCGGCAGATTTCGAGTTCGAAAATTAACCTCTCAAACCTCAAAATTTCTTAAAACCTACCCAACCATCAGCTAAAACGTGAGAAACAGTAGAAAAACCATACCTAATTCATCCGATTTGGTGGCCGGATGACGACGAACGGAGCCGACGAAATTCTGTCAAAACCGACGGGATTTTCTGGTTTTTCCGGTGAAACCAGGGCAGCGGCTGGTCGGGAAAAACGTCGGGTTGGGTGGCTGGGGAGTTGCTGGTCCGATCTAGGCTGGCCGGCGTCGATGGTGGTGGCTGGGAGGAGGGGTGGCGTCGGTTGGAAAACCGGAGGGGCAGGTGTCGTGAGGAAGAGAGAGTGAGGAGAGAGAAAGGGGAGAATCATATTTAAAAATCTGATTTTTCTCAAAATTAATATTTTGCCCTTTTTCGCATTTTGCTCGCATTTTCCTCGTTACAAGTCCGATTCAAGTCCACTACATGTCTACGGACTCGTTTCGTCGCGCTTTATGCAATGGTACAAGTGGGTTTCCAAAATTCCTTCCCGGTCAAAACGTCAACTTAAAACCAAATAGAATATCTCAAGGGCATTTTTGTCTTTTCTCTCTAATAATTTATAATGAAATAATAATTGAGGTTTGGGTTGTTACACATATTGTCTCCAGGATTATTTGATTATTGTTGTCTTAGATTTGTTGTGAGAGTCCGTATTTAAAAATTAAAAAAAAAATTATTAAAGAGGAATAAACATTATTATATATATTTATAAGTAATTATCTTGGTAAGAATGATATATATAGTTTTACGTTTATAGTACTATTCCAATAATTATAAGCATTTTATTTTATTAATCATTTTTATATTTTTATATATGTTCAATTGAATAAGAGGCTTTGTTTTAATATATATATGTATTATTATTGTGCTAGAATGTGTTATAAAATGTTACAATACATGGTGAAGAGTTTTTGATGTGGGTCATACAGAGAAATGTTTACTAATTGAAGGTGGCAGTTTTCCCTTGCTTTGAGTTTGACGTGCAAGTCAATTGTGCTAGGTTTTTCAATTTGTAATTGATAACTCATCTTTTAAAATTGCAAGCTGTTGTTGGGATATTAATGAAAGAAATAGTTGAGTCATTAACCCACCAGTACGTGTCTTTATAATATCCATTCTCATCTTGCAATGATTTGAGTGAAAGAAAAATTATTTGGGCACCAAGATTAAAAGATGCTGACACATCAATATAAATTATATTATATTATATTCTGCCTTTACCTCTGTGAGCTAAACGCGTACACTTCATCATGGTATAGAATTTACATAAGAAGCATGAGGTGGATAACATAAGCTGGAGATGACACCATTCCTTGGTTGCTTAAGGAACGTGTAAACACATAAGGCTTATTGCCTTGTTATCCAAGTGGCTAGCCGTCTTTACCTCATCAAAATATTATCTAAATACCAAATGTTTGCACCTATCCTCAACCGCTAAATATATCAACCAATGATAGAATGTTTATTCTAGAATAAATAGGGAGCTTACATTTACAAGTCGTTTACTGCTACATCTAGAGATAACATGCATGCAGCGTGATAGTTGTTAGAGAGGACTAAAGAGAGATGCAAGGAAATATGATATTGGAGGAGATAGAGAGCTTGGCTTGTGTTTTACTAAATTGGAGTTATGCTTTAGATTCGAGGTAGGGGTTTCTTAGGGGGCCTTTATAGGGATTGATTTAATTAAATTTCGTGAGTACTATATTATGTTTGATATTATAATTTGATGGATGTTCTTGATATTGGGTGTTTACGTGTTGTTAATTATTTAATTACCTGTAATAAAAACCCATGTTGAGAGACTTGTTTCATTGTTTGACGAGATTGTGGATTGACATTATTTATGCCAACGTATTATCATCACAGCAAGAGAGAAGACTTCCCAATTAGTTGAGTCCGGGTTCCAGAGACTAAAACAAATGCCAAATTTCATTTTCCATGTCATTTTGATTTTGGACTATCAAGAAAAAAAGAAGAAAGAAAAAGGAATTACGTCATTCATTTTACATAATCAAATTTAAAAGAAGTTTTTTTAAAAAACTAAACTTGAATCAAGTTTAAAAGTACATAAAAAAAAGAAGAAAAGAAACTCAAAATGATGCCACTTGAATTTTGTGTCGTGTCTCAATGTGTCCCTCCAAAGAAAATGTTGAATCATCACTTTATCTGTCCTCTAATTTATGATTTTGTTGTATTTTGAGTGTACGTTCCCTATTTTTTTTTTTGGTTGAGGAATCACTATTCTGTACATTAAAAAAGAGTACTGCGAGTGAAGTTTTAACAGAATGCTTGACAGGGTTGGGCTAATAGCAACATGTTCATAATCTTTTAGATGGCACTACTACAAAAAGAGAAAAAGACGACCAGAAAAAGACGATGGCAGAACATAAAACCGTCGTTGTATTTAAAACGACGACAATAAAAAAAAAAACCGTCGTTGATAAGTGCCTTACTGTTGAATATTTTTAAAAGACGACGCACACAAATAAAAAAGCGTCGTTTTTTTAAAAAGGTTTTCTTCAGAGTTAAAATCTGACCAAAAAACAACGACAGCAGATATGAATCCACCGACGTAGAACATAAAGACGACAGTTCACCAAAAAACCTGCCGTGTTAACTCCTAACTAAACACGACCAACTGTTCTTAGTCCGCATCGTATAATATAATGGAATCCACGTCTGTATACTACGACGGTGACTTCTCTGTAAACCGCCGTCTTAATTTTTATTTCTTTTTAAGATTTAATTATTTTTTAATTTTGGTAGCCTACGAAAATTAAAATGAGATCCCAAGAGGCATGATATCTTACCTTTGAGATCTTTGGATCCTGATCATAATCGAACCACCAAAGTGATAAAGACAATATTTTAAATACACAAAATCCAAAAAGAAACCAGAACTGAACTGACCATTGCAAACTTTGAGAAAGACAATGTTTGGAAAGTTAATGATGTGTGCGTTTTGGTGTCTTTGAGATACACCAAAACGCATACATCATTAACATCCAAATTATTGTCTTTGAGATGTGAGAGAGAGTGATGATGTATGTGTGTATGTGAGAGAGGAAGACGAGCCTCCAGAGAGATCAAAAGAACTTGGAACCCTAAATGAAAACTGAAACTGAAAGAAAGAGTCAAATTTATACAATAAATCTTTTAAACTCACGGCGGTCCTTATACACATACCGCCGTCTAATTGTAAAAAACCACGTCGGTTATTCTTTAATGGAATCCACGTCGTATAATTTTATGAAATCCACGTCGTATAATGTAATGTAATCCACGTCGGTATATTACAAAAACACGACGTGTTAAATAATATACCATGACGCGAGAGATTAATTTATCGACTTATTATTTTGGAGTGTACTACGACGGTACCTACAACACTACTGTCGTATTTATTTACCACGTCCTAAGTTCAAATTACCGTCGTATTTTTTCTATTTATACGTCTGCCTTCTCTGTAAATCGCCGTCTTATTTTTATAGCTTTTTAAAATTAATTAATTTTTCTTTTATTTTGGTAATATCTTTCTTAACACAAAACAAAATTTAATTCTCAATCCTCAACAACATTTTCATCTTAAAAGGCAAATCTCTTCGTGTTAAATATTGATCAATATTTACACAATATATGTACACAAATTAGGCAAATACATCGTGGTTTCTTTTCTGCCTTCACCCTCAGCTTGTTCAACTGTTTCTTCCTCTCATATGCAAGCTGGGCCCTCTCCTTCCTCTTGTTCTCAAGCTCCTACACAGCCACATATGAATATCTAATAATTTCAGAAAATCAAAATCAACAAAGTGTGAAAAGCTCACTTTAGAGCATCAGGAATGACCATCCTCTTTATCTTATCATAAGGAGAATCAGGAACACCCTCATATGCCTTCAAACGGGCAAGTGCGGCTGCAAACCCATGCTTGGTCTTGTGAGGAATCATTCTGCAAACCCATGCTTGATCTTGTGAGGAATCATTCTGCAAACCCATTTGCTTTCAGAAAGACAATTTTTTAGAATTTGATGAGACAGAGCAAAGGGCAAGAAGAAGTTGGAACCCTAATTGAAAACTGAGAGTTAAAAAACGCGTGAAAAAATCATATTTAAACAAATTATCGTAAATATCCACGTCGGTTCTAATATACATAGCGACGTCATATTTGAATAATAAACGTCATTTTAGATAAACAAGCGCCGTCATAACTACATCGGAAATCCAAAAGTCATTTGGCGAGTATTAAAAAGAGAACGACGTCGTTTTCAGAACAGCAAAGTAACCACGTCAGTTTATTAAAATACAGAGTCGTTGAATTTCGAAGTACAACGTCAGTTTAGATAAAAAAAGCGCCGTCATAACCACATCGAAATTTCAAAAGTCGTTCGGCAGTTGTGATAACCACTTCAGTTATGAATTACCGTCGTTATAACTAAATAATACGGCGGTTTTGTAATAAAAACGTCGTTGTATTGAACTCTGGGAAAATATATAAACTTTTCGTCACCTGACCTAATATTCTACGGTTTTCTCTCACCGATAAAATATCGTAGTTTCCCTCTCATTTCCCAAAAGCAGCATCATCGTCTGAATCTTCGTCTTCATCTCCAAATCACCATCTTCGTCTTCGTCTTCGTCGGAAGGAAACTTTCTTTGCACGCCAAAGGTTTTTTCTCACTCTTTTCCCTTTTTTTACATTTCATTCGAATGTCGTCGTTGTCTGGAAACAAGATTCTGTCAAATTGAGGAAATCTTTCATTGGTTTTGATTAAATTCATAAGTCGATACTCTCACGACGCCAAAAGACGACAGTTCTGTCTTGTTTTCGACGATAGAATGGACACACCACGACGGCCGTTAAATTCTACCTAATGCAAAGTGCACGACGGTGGTTAAAAACCGTCATGGTGTGACAATTAATATGTCGGAAACAAAATAAAACCGTCGTCTTGTGGGAGAAGAACAATTGTTTTGTGTTTGTCTTTGTAAATTTTAAACCACGTCGGTTCTTATGAGTAACCGACGTAGTGTATACACATTTACGTCATGAAAGATATAAAACCGTCGTCTTATTTCCATACATGGTCTAAGATACTATTTAATAGGACGTCGCTGTTTTAGTGTTACATCTTTGATATCATGGTTCATCTAGTAGTACATCTTGTCAGAGAAGTTCGTCTATGTGGGCCAGTATATTTTAGATGGATGTATCCGTTTGAAAGATATATGAAAGTGCTAAAGGGGTATGTTCAGAATCGTACTCGCCTCGAAGGTTGCATTGCTAAGCGGTATATAGCTGAAGAAGCTGTAGAGTTTTGTACCGAGCATTTATCTGATGTTAGTACAGTTGGAGTGCCTTCAAGCCAGAATATGGGAGTTTCAAAGCCATAATCAGGTTGCACAGTTAGCTTAGTTGATATGGACTTGTTGAACCAGGCACATCTATATGTCTTGGAGAATACGGAGGAAGTCCTACGTTATATCGAGTACGTATGAGTTTAATTTTTCATATGTAGCCATTTTAAATATTATTACTCCTTATGTTTATCTTATATATAAGGGACCGTAATGCATGTTTTTTTCGTGTCAATTGTAGGGAACATATGATCCACATCAAGACCACTTATCCAAAATTTAGAAAGAGAACAAAGTGGCTACAAGATAAGCACAATAGCACTTTCATTCAATGGCTACGCTTTAAGGTATATATGTTATTGAATGACATATTGAACTTATTTTAATTTTCTTTCTTTCTATATATATGTTAGATTGAATTAAGATATATGTTTAATTTGCAGGTTCAAAGTTAATTTAATGGGGAAGACAATAATGGCATATCAGAAAATTTGAGGTGGTTAGCAGCTGGTCCAAGCATGGCAGTGCCATCATATAGGAGCTATCTTATTAATGGTGTCAAATTTAACACCAAGGCACAAAATGATGTGCGAACTGTCCAAAATAGTGGAGTTTATTTACTTGCACATACTATGCAAGTTGCTAGTGCCAAGGATAAAAACCCTATTGTCTCCAATATGTGTTTTTATGGGGTTATTCAAGAAATTTGGGATCTTGACTACCAAAAGTTTAGAATCCCAATCTTGAGGTGTGATTGGATAGATAACACTTTGGGCCTTGTAGTCGACGAACTTGGATTTACCCTTGTAGATCTGAGTAAAATTGGATATAGGAATGACCAATTTGTTATGGCTTCTCAAGTCAAACAAGTATTTTATGTTGACGACCCAATGCATCGTGGTTGGTCGGTAGTGTTATCAATGCCTAATAGAGAATATAGTGATGTTATTGGTGATGATGTGCTAGGTGATATTAGAATTGAGTGTAAGCCATTTACTATAGGGATACCAAATATTGACACATTTGATGACCTAGTGGGTGAGTTTGGGAGTGAGAATATTAGAGATGGGTGTGAAGATATATGGATTGATTGATTGTTGTAATGTATGACATTAGTTATGCAGTTAATTGTATGACATTAATTCATAACTCTGTATATCATTTTAATTCCGATCACATTTTCATTCTGCAGGCTTTGGGCACGACAAATCAAAAATTAAAAATAATTGGTTAAAGCTGAAAATACGACGGTCAAGTTACAAAAATAGCAAAAAGAGACGTCTACAAAACAACCAACGTCGGGTTTTCACAACCGACGTAGAAAGACAACGCAAAAATGAAATAAAAACCACTACTACAAAAAATGCAAAAGACGACGGGAATTCACCGTCGTGAATTTGGTTTTCAAACCGTCGTAAAATCGAGCGACGTCTTTTGCAAAGTAAAACCACGACGCGAAATCACCGTCGTTGGTATTACAAACCACGTCATTAACAAAAAACAACCGACGTCTGTATACTGAAAAATGAACCAAAAAATTGTCCTGGAGAAGTATAGACGACGTATTTTATACAACAAACGTCGTTTAAAATTATACAATACGTCTTTAAATAAATAAAATATGACGTTATAAAATTATACGACGTCTAATATATGTTTATAACCGTCGTGAAATTGTATTGCCACTTCGTTTTTTCCATTAATATTGACGTGGAAATAGCGGTTAGTGTAAATCACCGTCGTTGTTTTACAAAACAACGTCATTTAAAAATAAAAACCGACGTCTGTACACTAAAAATGAAACAAAAATTGTCCTGGGAGTAGAATACACGACCTATTGTAAACAACAGCCGTCGTGTAAAATAATACAATACGTCCTTAAATAAATCAAATCTGACGTTATTAAATTATACGACGTCCAATATATTTATATAACCGTCGTGCAATTGTATTGCCACTTCGTTTTTTCCATTAATATTGACGTGGAAATAGCGGTTAGGGTAAATCACCGTCGTTGTTGTGCCAAACAACGTCATTTACAAAGAAAAACCGACGTCTGTACTCTAAAAATGAACCAAAAATTGTCCTGGGAGTAGAATAGACGACCTATTTTATACAACAACCGTCGTGTAAAATAATACAATACGTCTTTAAATAAATAAAATAAGACGTTATTAAACCATACGACGTCCAATATATTTATAACAACCGTCGTGCAATATTATTGCCACTTCGTTTCTTCCATTAATATTGACGTGGAAATAGCGGTTAGGGGCAAATCACCGTCGTTGTTGTACCAAACAACGTCCTTTACAAACACAGACGACCTATTTTATACAAACACAGTCGTGTGTATATATATACTACGTTTTTAAATTAATAAAATATGACGTTATTAATATATACTACGTCGTAAATATCTATATAACGGACGTGGAAAATATGTTAAGCTCATGACTTACGACCTATTTATTTCTATTATCGACGTAGTATGTGATATACAACGTCGTGATAATGTAAAAGACAGCCGTGTTTCTCTATTTATACGTCGTCTTTAGTAAAATAATAGTCGTCTAATCCATCCAAGACGTCGTCTTTTGTAACGTTCAGGTTCGATATTTGTCCTTTTAGACGTCGGTATTATTGTACTGAAGTCGTGTTATTTGTAATTACATGTCGGCTCTTTATCCTTCTCCGACGTGATATCGTTAATAACTGTTTCACAATAACGTCGACTTTTTTCACTTTTAGTTCGCTTTTAGACGTCGGTAAATTCAATGACGTCGTTGAATGATCCAAAACGTCGTTTTTTATTGACAATTTTATGACAACAGACGTCTGTTTTTCACAGTTTTATAAGGACCGTCGTTTTATAATACTGAACCAGTATTTTATGTACTGATTGTTTTGTGTCCAAAACCTGCAAAGTGAAAGTGAAGAAAACACATTACAATTTATTACAAAATTAATATAATACAGTAGTGCTGTTTAGGGCATAAATAATTTCATAAATTACAAGAGCATCATTCAATCCATATATCTTCACACCCATCTCGAATATTTTGACTCCCAAACTCACCCACTAGTTCATCAAATGTGTCAACATTTGGCATCCCTCTAGTAAATGGCTCACACTCAATTCTCACATCACCTAAGACATCATCACCAATAACATCATCATTATATTCTCTATTAGGTGCTGATAACACTACCGACCAACCATGATGCATCGGGTCGTCAACAAAAAATACTTGTTTGACTTGAGAAGCCAAAACAAATTGGTCATTCCTATGTCCAATTTTACTCAAATCTACAAGGGTAAATCCAAGTTCGTCGACTACAAGGCCGGAAGTACTATCTATCCAATCACACCTAAAGACTGGGATTGTAAACTTTTGGTAGTCAAGGTCCCAAATTTCTTGAATGACACCATAAAAACCCATATTTGAGAGAATTGGGTTTTTATCCTTGGCACTAGCAACTTGCATGGTATGTGCAAGTAAATAAACTCCACTATTTTGAACTGTCCGCACATCATCTTGTGCCTTGATGTTAAATTTAACACCTTTAATAAGATAGCTCCTATATAATGGCACTGCCATGTTTGGACCAGCTGCTAGCCACCTTAAATTTTCCGATATCCCATGATTGCCTCCCTCATCAAGTTCACTTTGAACCTGCAAATTAATCATATCTTAATTCAATCTAACATAGAAAGAAGAAAATTAAAAGTCCAATATGTTATTGAATAACATATACCTTGAAGTGTAGCCATTGAATAAAAGTGCTATTGTGCTTATCTTGCAGCCACTTTGTTCTCTTTCTAAATTTTGGATAAGCGGCCTTGATGTGGATCATATGTTCCCTACATGACACGAAAAATTCAAGCATTACGATCCCAAACATATAAGATAAACATAAGGAATAATTTAAAATGGAAACTTAAGGAATAAAACTCATACTCGATATAAGGTAGAACTTCCTCCGTATTCTCCAAGACATATAGATGTGCTTGGTTCAACAGGTCCCGATCAACTAAGCTCACTGTGCAACCTGATAATGGCTTTGAAACTCCTATCTTCTGACTTGATGGCACTCCAATTGTACTAATATCAGATAAATGTTCAGTGCAAAATTCTACAGCTTCTTCAGCTATATAACGCTCCGCAATGCAACCTTCGGGATGAGTACGGTTCTGAACATACCCCTTTAGAACTTTCATATATCTTTCGAACGGATACATCCATCTACAATAAACTGGCCCACATAGACGAACTTCTCTGACAAGATGTACTACTAGATGAACCATGATATCGAAGAATGAAGGTGGAAAGTATTTTTCAAGCAAACACAAAGTAACTACTACATCTTCTTCCAACTTATCTAGCTTGGAAACATCAACCGTCTTTGCACATATAGCATTGAAGAATAAGCACAAACGAGTTATTGCATACCTTGCAGGCTTCTCCAAAACAGAACGAATTGCCACAGGGAGCAATTGTTGCATTAAGGTATGACAATCATGTGATTTAAGGCCAAGAAGTCTTGAATCTTGTAAAGATACAAGATTTTTTATATTTGAAGAATAACCTTCAGGGACCTTCATACCATAGAAAGAATTGCAAACCGCTCTCTTCTCTGCTCTTGACAAATTCCAAGGCCCTGGAGGCAAACGAGTACTTCTTTCTCCATACTCGGGTTGCAAATCAGTTTTGACCCCCATGTTCAATAAATCTAACCGAGCAGCAATCCCATCTTTATTTTTTCCAGGGATCTCCAGCAATGTACCAATGATACTATCACAAACATTCTTCTCAATGTGCATAACATCGAGGACATGCCTCACTGGAAGGTATTTCCAATACTCAAGATCAAAGAATTTTGACTTCTTCTTCCAACAAACTCTGTCACCATCATTTTCACCTCCACCTCCCCCTTTTTTCGATCCCCATATGTAATTAATATCTTCAACCATTTGCAGCACTTCTTCTCCCGTTAATGGTTCCAGAGCCGTGCCATATTCAGGTTTCCCATTAAAAGCTGCACGTTGCCTCCTATATGGATGATTAATTGGTAACCATTTTCTATGCCCAATGTAACAAATTTTGTGGCCATTTTTCAACCTGTGACTAGGTGTATCATCGCCGCATATTGGACAAGCTTTATATCCTTTAACAACACAACCAGATAAGTTTCCATAGGCGGGAAAATCATTAATGGTCCACAGTAATGCAGCTCTGAGTGTAAAATATTCTCCTATGTGTGCATCATACACTCCTCTAATCCCATCCCACAAAGATTTTAAATCATCAATCAAAGGCTCCAAGTAGACGTCTATATCATTTCCGGGTTGTTTAGGACCGGAAATCAATAAAGTCAACATCATGAACTTTCGTTTCATGCACAGCCATGGTGGGAGATTATATGTAACTAAGATAACTGGCCAGCAACTATATCTGCTACTTAGAGAACTGTGGGGATTGAATCCATCAGATGAAAGAGCCAATCTCAAGTTTCTCGGCTCATTACCAAACTCGGGCCATTTATCATCAAGAAGTTTCCAAGACGGGGAATCCGCCGGATGAGACATCTGACCATCAATTGATTTTCTAGCAGCATGCCAAGTCAAATTCTTAGCTGTCTCATGTGATTGAAACATCCTTTTAAACCTTGGAATTGGAGGAAAATACCACAACACCTTCGCTGCCACACCCTCTTTCAAGAATCCATCTTTGGTTTCCTTCCACCTTGAGATACCACAAGTAGGACAATTAGTTGAATCTTCATACTCCTTCCTATACAAGATGCAATCATTGGGGCATGCGTGGATTTTCTCATAACTCAGCCCCAATGCACACAGAGTCTTTTTTGCCTCATACATAGAGGCCGGTATTGTATTTCCTTCTGGAAGCAACTCGCCCTGAAGTATCAATAATTCTGTAAAACATACATCACTCATCCCATGTTTTGCCTTCAAATTATACAACTTCACTAATGCCGATAACTTGGTGTACTTTCTACAACCAGGGTACAATGGTTGATCTCCATCCCCAATCACATTAGCAAACTCATAAGGATCCGATCCAAAATCACCAAAATCATTATCATCCATCTCTATTTCTTCAGACACAAAACTGTACCTACTATGGTCATCATCTTCTTCAACATTTCTACTAGCATTACTAGTTGCAATTGGTTCCCAAGGTTCTCCATGAAATGTCCAATTCTTATAGCTTTGGTCAACTCCATTAAAGTATAAGTGATCCCTTATAATTCCAACCCCAAACAATTTCAAATTCGCACATTTAACACATGGACAACGGATATGCGTTGTAGTTAGAAGATTTTCCACAGAAAATTGCAAAAATGCTTCCACCCCTAACTCATATGCCTTCGATCTTCTATCCGAGTGCATCCATGACTTATCCATCTTGGACACTATATCCTATTATCTATAATAAGGTGAAAAGACAAGCAATGACTATCACTATAGCAGATTATATAAGGTTTTAATAGCAAATAATATAGTATACAGACGACGGTTTTTAAACAACAACAGACGTATTACACATATATAGACGACGGGTTTTAAAAACACGTCGTCTAATGCTAGCAAGAAACAGACGCCAGCGAACTTTAACCACGACGGTAGTTAAAACAAGCGTCGTGGTATATTTTTATAGACGACGGTTTGTTAAGAAAACCGTCGTCGTATGTATAAAAAGGATTTCGAAATCCCAGTTTATTTTCAAGAACCCAGAATATATTCAGAACACAACATATACATTAATTTTTATGTAGGGTATTAAGAACACAACATATACATTAATACTAAGCACGAAACCAACATATACTACGCATGAAAACATTAAATCCATTCCCGATTCATAATAACAGAGAGTATTAAAAGATCCGACAAGATTAAACCCTAAACCCGATTCAAGAAAACATTAAACATTAAATCCATTAACCCATACCGTCGACAACATTAAAAAATCACAAAACCCTTTACCACAGAACTGAATATCATTCAATGAATTTACAAGCATGAGATTAGGGTTTGCACTTACAGGTAGGCAGAGCTCACAGCTTATGGCCAACTTGGATTCGACGGAGTTGTAAACTTGGCCAACTTGGATTCGACGGAGAGACTAACTTTGAAGTGAGCGAAATGTTTTAGGACACAGACTATGGTCAACTTGTATAAGAGTTAGAGCGAAATCTGAAAATTTTAGGTCGAGCTGAAATTTTTAGAAAGCGCGCTTTTTAAAAAACATCGACGGAAACAAAAACATAATCGTCGTTAAAGGTTCACCCTAAACATGACGCTTATTTTAAAAATAACGTCGTTGTAAATATACTTACGACACAAAACCAAACTACCGTCGTTAAAAGTTCAACGTAAAGAAATATGCCCTAAACCCTAATAAATAAAACCTAAATTATATATATTGTTTTTACAAATAATTTTTCAAAACGGATTACGGTTTTATGGCCTAAAATATCTCGTCCATAAAACCCTAAACCCTAATCCCTTTTCTAAATTTATATAAACCCTAAACCCTAAACCCTAAACCCTAAACCATTAAAGTATAAGTGAGTTGTGACTCATGATAACATTTTAATTTTTGGTGGTAATTTTAAATTTGTATAACTCAAACTATATTTTTTAAAGCTTAAGGGGGAAGAAAATATTGCAATGACTTCATAGGAGTTGACGTTGCATTTTTTGGATTTATTTTACATTTATTATGAATATTTCGAATTAAATAGAATAAAATATTATTAATAAAACCCACAAACCACGTCCTCTTTAATAAATTAACGACGTTTTAACTAATATAAACGACTTAATTTTAACAACAAACGTCGTTTAGAGTTCAAACCATGGCCATTTTTACAACTAAAACGACGTACAAACAATTTTCCACGACCTAATATCTTAACATCTCGCCGTCTAATGTCAATCAAACAACGTCATCTATATAATTAATAGCGTCGTTTTAACATCCATTTACGTCGCGTTTTTAAAAAATATGACGTTGTTATTTGTGTACAACGTCATTTTAAACAAACCAGGGTTTAGAAATGCGCTCTTCGTAAATCATCGACGGAAAACAAAAAAACCGTCGTTAAATATGACATCCATACCCTAAACCCTAAACCCTAAACCCTAAACCCTAAACCATAAAATATAAACCCTAAATTATATATATATATGTTTAAATAATTATAGAAAAGGATTTATGGTTTTAGGGCCTAATATATATTAACCATAAACCCTAAACCCCAAAAATAAACCTTTATCCCCCTAAACCCTAAACCCTAAACCATTAAAGTATAAGTGATGTTGTGACTCATGAAAACATTTTTCTTTTTGGTGGTAATTTTAAATTTGTATAACTCAAACTTAATTTTTTAAAGCTTAAGGGGGAAGAAAATATCACAATGACTTCATAGGAGTTGACGTTGCATTTTTTGGATTTATTTTAAATTTATTATGATTATTTTCGTTAAATGGAATAAAATATTATTAATAAAACCCACAAACCACGTCGGCGTTAATAAATGAACGACGTTTTAAATTATTATAAACGACTTAATTTTAAAACAAAACGTCGTTTAAATTATTAACCATGGCCATTTTTACACATAAAACGACGTACAAACAATTTTCCACGACCAAAACTCTTACTTCTCGCAGTCTAATATCAAGAAAACAACGTCGTCTATAGAACCAAGAGGGTCGTTTGAAAAACCTTTTACGTCGGGTTTTAAAAAAAATATGACGTTGTTATGTGTCTGCAACGTCTTTTTGAATAAACTATGGTTTTTCACAACATGAAAACCTCAACAAATTTGTTTCAGCATGATCTTGGGTTTTTAACAACATGAAAACCTCAACAAATTTACAGGGACGTTGACGTCAACAAAAACTTGCTAATTCTAACCAATTTTGTACAAAAACTTGTCTAATTCTAAAAAATTTTGTACATTTTATAAAAATGTTTAAGTATGCTAAAATTCCTCTACTCCATATGAACACACACAAACTCTGCCCATTCTTTCCTAACTTCGTCAATGGCAGCTTGGGGGTATGGCGCTTGATTCTTTCCTTTGGCAAACTGCAGTTCATAAACAAAGATTAATATCACCGACGACGCTATTATTCATTTACCGACGTAGGATATATATTCAACGACGGTATTTTTAATCTACCGTCGTTGATAATATAAAAATCGACATAAAAAATAAATCTGAAAATTTTCTTCTTACCGTCCTCTCAAAATCCAGGGAAGTATCCTTTATGATGTCTCTCATAAAGCGCATGACATAATACCCACATTCTACACTGCTTGGTTGCTTTGGAGTGCCGGGCAGAGTTTTCCAAAGAGGTGTTTTACGGCCTACTCTGCCTATGTGTGTATTATACATTTTTAGAGCAGAGTTCACTATGTTTTTCCCGTCCTCATCCACAACACGATTTCCAGGCAGTGGATCCAGAAAATAGACGGTCTCCTTCTTTGCTCTCACAATGATCAAGACCCAATGACGGCTGCACAAAATAAATATAAAGGTTAAATATAGTTTTATATGCAGAGCATCATACAAACAAAATCCTGTTTTTTGTTTGGAGACTAACCCTGGATTGTAAGGCATCATGAAAATCTGTTCACCATCTGTTTTTTGAAGTCGATTGGCTACGAGACGTGATCTGTCAGTTAATGAACCAGCGTCGGCACTAACTGCAGCAGGGTCGATAAAGCCAACCATATTCACCATATTTGCAGCTTTCAGATGATCAAATAGGCTCCTAAATATATGAATTGAAACCATGAGTGTTTTTTTTTTAAACATAAAGGAGAGTGTCAAATGAATATTTGATAAGGACAAACCTCATATATACTGCAACGACAGTAGCCCCAATTTCTTCCATACCAGCAAATTGGGTAATATCTTCATGCAAGACGAAGGTGTTACGATCTATGCCAAACACCTCCTTCTCAATAGTAAAGGACATAGCCTTCTCCTGAGGCTTTAGTGTCGATTCAACATAACTACAAAGGGATTGTAAAGAAGAAGGCAACTCCAGCTTTGAATAATCTGGTACTTCAGTACTCTGTTTGAACAAATAAAGCAACATAAAGTGACGTGGTAAATAAATAACAACGACGTTATTAAATAATTACAGACGTCTATATTTAATTACACGACGGTAAATAATAAACGTCGTGGTATTTCATATACTACGACGTTATGTAAACTTGTACAACAATTTAAACTTGTAAACTAAGTTATGAGAATTTACCTGTTCAACTATCTCATGTATCTTTCCTTCTACTCTCTTTTCTACTTCCCCGGATTTCTGTTTTAAGAAATAAAGAAATATATAAATGACATTGT
Organism: Prunus kanzakura; assembly: GCA_020521455.1. Taxonomy (NCBI): domain Eukaryota; kingdom Viridiplantae; phylum Streptophyta; class Magnoliopsida; order Rosales; family Rosaceae; genus Prunus; species Prunus kanzakura. The sequence goes on from BPUM01001049.1 coordinate 76,944, forward strand.
ACAAAAATTAAAAACAAATAAATTCACCGTCGTGGTAAACGTTAACAGAAGGCGGTTTAATACAAGAGCGTCGTGGTAAAAAATTAAAATAAACCGTCGTGGTACTCAATAACAAACGACGGTATGTAATAATTACAGACGTGTAAAATGCATTAAACGACGTTAAATAAAGAATTACGACGTTAATGAGAATTGAAAAAAAAATGAAAAAGGCTAAGTTATGAGAATTTACCTGTTCAACTCTCTCAAGTATCTTTCCTTCTACTGTCTTTTCTACTTCCCCGGATTTCTGTTTTAAGAAATAAAGAAATATATAAATGACATTGTACAAAAATTAAAAACAAATAAATTCACCGTCGTGGTAAACGTTAACAGAAGGCGGTTTAATACAAGAGCGTCGTGGTAAAAAAATTAAAATAAACCGTCGTGGTACTCAATAACAAACGACGGTATGTAATAATTACAGACGTGTAAAATTCATTAAACGACGTTAAATAAAGAATTACGACGGTAATGAGAATTGAAAAAAAAAATGAAAAAGGCTAAGTTATGAGAATTTACCTGTTCAACTATCTCAAGTATCTTTCCTTCTACTGTCTTTTCTACTTCCCCGGATTTCTGTTTTAAGAAATAAAGAAATATATAAATGACATTGTACAAAAATTAAAAACAAATAAATTCACCGTCGTGGTAAACGTTAACAGAAGGCGGTTTAATACAAGAGCGTCGTGGTAAAACTTTAACACGACGGTAAATATAAACAGAGAAACAGAGAATTCAAAGTTAAAAAACGTTACCATTTCTTCCTGCTTTTCCCCATTCTTGGCAGTATCCTCCTCAAATTGAAGGGCTCTAACATCAAGTGCCCCTGAGCAGCTTGCTTTGTCCGACATTGGATTTTTAGGACTTTGCCCTTGGATTTGGGACATTGTATTCAGTTTCAGCATGCTTTGATCAAAATTGGGGATGAGTTTGGAAAGCTGACTCAGCAAATTTTCCCTCTCAGCTTCTACCAATTGCTTGGTCCTAGCCTCCATCTTTAAACTCTCTTCCCTTGATCTAGCCTCCATTTTCAAAGTCTCTTCTTGAAGGACAAGTCTTACACTTTCCTTCAATTGATCGGCAAACTTTACCTTCTGTTGTCTAGGTAAATTGAAGTATTGCTTAGGGGAAACCCCAGCCCCTACCCCTCTAACTCTTCCTGGATGCTCGGGACCCAAAGCCATTGTCAAAACATCATTGGTTCCTGACAGAGAAAGAGTTCCTTCAGAGACTTGCTTTTGCAAATCATCCTAACAAAAAGACATAATAAAAAGTCAGACTAAGAAAACAAACGACGGTTATTTATAAAAAATCGACGTAGTATAATATTTCGCACGACTCAATAACATAACAATCGACGTAATATAGTATTTAATACGACGCTAACTAAATACCGACGTTATTAATTTATTAAACGACGTCAATAATAAACCACCGACGTCTTATGATATAATTACAAAAAACAGAGCATGGATTCCAGATTCAGACCTTTAACGACGCGTTTTAAAATATTTCGACGTAGTAATACTTTTCACACGACGCAAAAATATAACAGCAGACGTAATAAAAATTTTAAAACAGAGTGAGTAGGCTTACAATTAATTTTGCTTTCTCTGCAGTCTTTGGATCCGGGATGTTACCATGTTTGTCTTCTCTTGCTTTTTTCCATAAGGTAGATCGATCAATATCTACCCCAGGCATGATTTCCTTCAAGTCCTCCTTAAAACCAACATATCCTTTTCGAGACAATCGATGATTGTACTCGAGTTTCTCCCTCCTCTGTGATTGTTCTTCATGCACAGCCCCAAATTTTTCAGACAACCTTGAAGCTACAAAGGCATCCCATTGAGCTTTCTCTAAGAATTTGTATGTTTCAGGGGGCTGCCTTAATCTATCCTGCTCCTTGATGAATGGAAGGATATGAAACCTCGTTAGTGTAGACTTGAAATCCTTCCATTTCTTGGCGGCAGAAGATAGCACCATTTGCTTGCCCCCTTTACCAACCACAAAAGCCATGTCAACGGCTTCCCAAATCTGCTCTTTTATATCCTTGGATATTTGAACCCATTTCTTGTCCACAAGTGGGACTCTGGAGCGTGCCAACACACCAATGTAGGACTGCATCTCATTATGTGCACGGCCATATGGTTTCCCTTCTTCATTGTACTCAACAACAGGCTTGATTTTCTGAATTTTTCTCTGCACAACACGGGGCATTGTGCTCATACCCCGACCTGACTTTGGCTCCTCAGAAATAGTTGCCGTGCTGCCTGGTTCTGTCTCAGAAGATGAAACAAACTTCATCTTCTTCGAGGACTTGGTTTGAGGATTTACAACACTAAGCTCCCTCTTCGAGGATTCATTTTTTTTCAAGCCAGACTCCTTACTTTGGGATTGAGAAACCATGGTTACAGACAAATTAAACCTGCAAGTGAAAATTTATCAGTGAAATTAATAAAAACCACGACGATTATTTATAAACTACGACGTATTATAATATTTGAAACGACGTAAGAATAAAACAAACGACGTAATAATAAATTTAAACGACGGTAGTTAATAACCGACGTGATAAAATATTACGACGACGTCAATAATAAACAAACGACGTCTTATGATATAATCAAAAAAGAGAGTATTAAATATTACAACGACGTTAATAATAAAAATCGCCGTGGTATTAAAATAAAACGACGTAAATATTAATTTACCGTCGTCTATACCACAAAAACATTAGGAACAACGTAAAATATTTTCAGCAGAAAAATAATTAAAAAGATTTTCGAAACAAAAACCATTGTTCAGAGAAATCAAACATGCGATGAATATATCCTTAAAAATCAAAAACAAAAAACAGGATCTCATTTTAAAAAACAACGAAGAACACTTTCACACGTCGTGGTCTATAAATCTAACCACGTAAATAACAAGCCACCGTCGTCTTATTTAGTTGAAGTAGAAGAACCAGAGTAGTGTTCAAACTTGGAAACTTTTCGTCTTTGTCTGCAAATTTTATCAAACTTGGAAAGAAAATATGTAAAAAGATTTAAAAAAACGAAAATGATATGCGCATGCAAAACAGGAACAAAAATCCTTTCAGAAATGCTTACCCTTTGCTTGCGATGAAAGCTTTCTTCTGGAGTTTGGTGTTTCAGTTCAGAGATGAAGACGAAGAGGAGATGAAGACGAAGAGGAGATAAGCTTGAAAGTTTGAAACAGTTCTTGGAGAATGAAAAATGAGAGAAGCTTGAAAGTTTTTCTCGGGTTTGGAAACAGTGCAAGTATGGGTCAGGAAGGCGAAAAGTTTAAAATAATAAAAAACCGTTTAATAAAGACGACGCTATTAATAGTATGCGCCCTAGTATGACACATTATACGGCGCTATTGTTAACACCGCCCTATAATATTACTTTACACGACGGTATGTTTTAATGAAACGACGTTTTTAAAACGAATTACACGACGAATGTTTTTTCAATTTACCCAACGACCTTATATTCAATAATACCACGTCGTTTTAATTACTCATACCGACGTGAAAAATTAATTCCACGTCTTCATTTTTCAATTACGCGCTTTGTTCTTATGAACAGACGTTGTACTTATAAATTGAACGACTGTGTATTTTAACAAACCGACGTGGTTACTTTTGTTCTGAAAACGACGTCGTTCTCTTTTTAATACGCGCCAAATGACTTTTGGATTTTCGATGCAATGATGACGGCGCTTTTTTTATTTTAACGGACGTTGTACTTAGAAATAGAACGACAGTGTATTTTAGGAAACCGACGTGGTTACTTGGGGTTTCTGAAAACGACGTCGTTCTATTTTTAATACGCGTCAAATGACTTTTGGATTTCCGATGTAGTTATAACGGCGCTTGTTTATCTAAACTGACGTTGATTATTAAAATATAACGTCGCTATGTAAATTAGAACCGACGTTGTACTTCGATAATTTGTTTAAATATGATTTTTTCACGCGTTTTTTAACTCTCAGTTTTCAATTAGGGTTGCAGAATGATTCCTCACAAGACCAAGCATGGGTTTGCTACATCCTCCTGTGTAGCAAGGGTGAAACCAGCTTGAGAACCCGCATGGGTGTTCCTGATGCTCGCAGAGACGGACTCAGGTGGTGGCTGTAGCTGGGAGTGGGCTTGAGGTTCAGAATGAGTAGGTGGTGTCTATTCATTCCGAACCTCAAGCCCACTCCCAGCTTCACCCCAAAGGCACAACCCACAACAGGTTCTAAGGCTGGTTCCACCTTGCTACACAGGAGTTTTGAAGTTGATCACTGTGGAAAAGGGGACTACAATGTAACCAGGAATCGAGGAGTGAGGGTTCACACTTTGTTGATTTTGATTTTGATTTTGATTTTGATTTTCAGGAATCGAGGCTGTGCAGGAGCTTGAGAACAAGAGGAAGGAGAGGGCCCAGCTTGCATATGAGAGGAAGAAACAGTTGAACATATATTTGCCACGATGTATTTGCCAAATTTGTGTTCATATATTGTGTAAATATTTAACACGAAGAGATTTGCCTTTTAAGATGAAAATGTTGTTGAGGATTGAGAATTAAATTTTGTTTTGTGTTAAGAAAGATATTACCAAAATAAAAGAAAAATTAATTAATTTTAAAAAGCTATAAACATAAGACGGCGGTTTACAGAGAGGGCAGACGTATAAATTGAAAAACTACGACGGTAATTTGAACTTAGGACGTGGTAAATAAAAACGACAGTAGTGTTGTAGGTACCGTCGTAGTATACTCCAAAATAATAAGTCGGCGGTTTACAGAGAATGCACCGTCGTAGTATACAGACGTTGATTCCACTATATTATACGACGTGGATTAAGAACAGTTGGTCGTGTTTAGTAAGGAGTTAACACGGCAGGTTTTTTGGTGAACTGTCGTCTTTATTTTCTACGTCAGTGTATTCATACCTACTGTCGTTGTTTTTTGGTCAGATTTTAACTCTGAAGAAATCCTTTTTTAAAAACGACGGTTTTTTATTTGTATGCGTCGTCTTTTAAAAATATTGAACAGTAAATCACTTATCCACGACGGTTTTTTTTAATACCGTCGTCGATTTAAATACAACGACGGTTTTATGTTATGCCGTCGTCTTTTTCTGGTCGTCTTTTCCCATTTTTGTAGTAGTGAACTGCCATTTGAAAAAGAAAACACGTCGGTTAATTAAAATTCATTTCCAAACGGTTAATAAATATTTAAAACAACGACGGTAAATAAAATAATCAACGACGAACAATAAAGTATAACACGACGGCAGAGCTCAAACCGACGAATTTACGGATATAATCAATTGATGATTAATGTCGTAAAAACATTGTTGCACGTCAGTTATAATTAAACAATTGACGTCTCGGAGAATACACACGTCAAAAAAGGTTATAAAAGAGACTTAACAAAGACTAGCGACGTCATGGAATAAATAAATAACCGACGTAGTAAGGATATAACAACGTCGAATAATTGAATTCTTGGGACATAGTAAAGTATAACCACGACCTTTATTTTACAATAACCGACGTCAAATCCATAACTCAAGGCGTTTCGTTACTTATTAACGACGGTTAGGCTAAAAGCAATGACGTCTCAGATATTACACACGTCTAAGTGGCTCATAAAAGAGACTTTTAAAATGCCAACCACGTCAAAGTCTACAACAACCGACGTTGTAAAATACTAACAACGTCCTAAAATGTGACTCCTAGGCCGTAGTAAATGGATTAAACATGACAGGTATTTTAATTAACCGACGTGTAATATTAAATCCACGTCATTTTTTTCTGTGTTCAAGCCGTCAAAAAAAATTTCAACGTCTGTGGTGACCTAAAGGGTCGTGTTTTTTTTTTTTTTTACGTCAGTCCAATTAAATATATGCCATGTTAAATATTTAAGACGTCACTTTTTTTGACAAAAGTGACGTCTAATTTACCATGTTATATGTTTTAGACGTCAGTTTTTTTATTTAGTGAACGTAGTATTTATTAACCACGACGGTTTATACATTTTACACGTCAGTTTTGTTTTAATTAGAGACGTTGATAAAAATATTTACGTCGGGTTTGTAGTTTTTTTTTACATTTAACATTATTTAAACGTCTGTGTTTTACTAAAACCGTCGTCTAATATAGTCGAAAGTTGTCTTTTTATGCTTTTATGTATGAAATAAACGTCGGTTTTAGTTTTTTTTATGACGTGTAATACATTAACCACGTTGTTTATTTGCCGTCGTTATTTCATGTGTTAAAAGACGGCGGTTGATTTCACGTCGGTTGTAAAACATGATACACGACGGTGGATTCCCGTCGTCTATTTCGTTTTTTGTAGTAGTGTGGCAAATTGATTCATACATACATGCGAAAAATATTTCTAAATACTAATAACCCAAAACACAGAAGTGGGCATGAAATAGATTACAATAATCCAAAAATCTAAGAAGAATTAGAATAAGGCAGACTGCAATGAAAAGCAGCACATGTTGATCAGGCAGTGAAACCATCAAGAGCAAGCAATTCACCACATGTTGTCACATGTAATGGCTTTGACAAATGCGGCCTCTGAGTTGATGACAAGAGCTGAGAAGCTTTCTTCATTGTTGGACGACACTGCGAACTGGGATTCAAGGATGCAAATGCGATCTTCACCAGAGAGACCACCTCCCCTACTTCTTGTTTTGTGGGTGGGGAGATGCGTTGGTCCAGAACTTCCGAAATTGGCATTTCAGGGGCGATGAGGACGATGATGATGCCCCGGATGATAAAGATGAGAAAACATCTCTTGGATGGCTTCCCATAATTATTTCCAGACAACTCCAAAGCTATAAACATCGCACTTCTCGTTCACTTCCATTGTATATGCAAGTTCTGCTCAGAAAAAGCACATAGAAGAAATTGTACCATGCATCAATTGTACACACGTATAATAAGAGACTGAGATTGAAGTGTTCAAAACATTGCTTCTCAGAAAAAGGACAGCATCACAATATCCCAATCAAATTAATAATTCATTGAAACACACAACCTACAAATTCGAGGAAATTTGGTTCTTTTTCAGAACTAAAAAAGATAGCTTAATAAAAGCTGGACGGTGAAGAAGAAAAAGAATTAAAAGCTGGATGTTGAAGAAGAAAAATAATTAAATAAGAAAAGTTTCCATCATCATTCACATAAAAAATATCTAATAGTTATATTTTCTAAATCACGTAAGTGAAAATGAAGCATTGGTCTAAAAGCAAAAGCTTAAAAAGTGCTAGGGTAAATTACTCAAATGATCCTCAAATTTATACACGATTTACATTTTGGTCCCTCAATTAAATTATTCGTTCAAATGGTCCGTCAACTCTATATTATTTGGTCCATTAGTCCCGCTGTCTTATTATTTCCCTTACTTTTACGTTTTTCTTTCTTTTTTTTCTTTTGAAGTTTGAAGTTTGAACCATCCGTTTTGGTTAAGTTTTATTCTTTCTCCTTACCTCATGAAGAGAGCGTAATTTCTTCCTTGAATCAAAGTTTCTTTCCCTCTTCCTATAAAATTTTATTGGGCTTGTGACATATCCCAGGCAGTTTATGGGCCTCCTTTGAGACTAACTGAAGAGACAAGTTTGGGTCCTTACTGTTTTTGAGACCCCCAAACAATTTTTGGGTCCCACAATTTCTTGGCTGAGAAATGAGAATGTTTCCTTTGTAGCCAAAGGCCCCATGAAATTATACGATTTGTTAGATGTGATGTCAGCCGCTCGGCTAGTTTTACCAGGGAAGCTAGCATCACTAGAAAAAAAGTATGTTGTAAAATGAACGGTATATGCCGGATATTGAGCTGCATGTAAAGTAAATGAGACACAATATTTAACGAGGTTCGGTCATACCAATGTCCTCAGAGAGCAGCATTAGTAACTTTTCCACTAGTATGTAAAATAATATGCTACAACTTTAGTATTTACAATCTCTCTGGCTCATTGATTTTTCGCTCTTGCAGAATTCTCTTCTCTCTCTCTCTCTCACTCTCTCCTCTTTCTTCCTTCTCTTCTTTCCTTCCTCTCTGCTTGACTCTATTTCTTCTCTCAGTTGGTGCAAGAAGCATTTGCAAAAGAGGGAAGCTTTTTATAGGGAAATGTCAAATCATTTTCGTGAGTGTGCAGGAAAGCATTATGCACCAAAGTCTTCAAACCAATAGTAAGTGGGGCTCCACATGTTTATTCTTTACAACACTTCCCCTTAGAGACCACAAGTAATATATTGGGAAAATGCTAGAGAGACCAACTTGGGAGACCAACTTGGGATACCAACTCTCTAATAGAGCGTGGGACCCATTGTACTTGTGGGCTCCACCTCTATTAGAGAGTTGGTACACAAGTTGGTATCCCAAGTTGGTCTCCCTAGCATAACCCAATATATTGTTGCCTCAATAAAATATTGCTAGGAGAAAACCTAGTGAGGTAGAAAACTTATGGAAGGAAGAGTACAGTAAGCAATGTAGCATACTTCTGGATGCTCCCCTTGATGAATATATCCCCTTGATATCTTCCTGACACATTATATAACTTTAACCCATCCATTATACATCTTTAGGGAATCGCTTCTGGAAATATGCTCCGTGCATTTAATAACCCTTAAAGATAGCATGTTGGTCTCCGTAAATGTGCAACAAGAAGGCACGATTACATCCGTAAATTTGGAGAGCCTCAACATTCCTTGTTCGTGTCATAAGAGTGAGTATATTCCTCTTTATTTCGAACACCCATGTATAACCTTCATGGTTAACATCTTTTGGGGTTCATACTATGGGGTTGTTCTTTCACATTCATTCTCATCTGTAATGTAATTGCTTCTTTCCATTTTGGCCAATGATTTTGTCAACATTTAATAATAGAACCCATTGATGATTTGAGTAGCTACTCTAAACCAAAAATTGTCATTCATAAATTCGTGATCCCACAATTCTCATGTGTGTGCGTATGCATCAATTATAAGTATTTCTTTGCTTTTGGGTACCAAGCCACTTCAGGGTTTTTTTTATTGTCTTTTTTATATAGACATCTCTTATAAGATGAATTATGTGAAAATGTGGATCATACCCTCCAATAAAGCATTATTTGATAATAAGGCACAGATAGTCTCCATTCAAAGAGTTGGAATATTTAGAACCCATATATTTGTCATGCTGCAGGCATGCCACACATGTCAATGAATTGTGCTTCTAGGACTTTAAACCATATAATTTGCTACACATTAGGCGACCACCATATTAATATTGACATGTTAATGGATTGTCTTTCCGGGACCTCAATTCATATAATTTGCTATGCAATAGGCGTGCATCATATTGATCACTGCTATACCCATGTTTTGCTCTTCTGGGACTTTAATCTATGCAGTGTATTATCAATTTATTCAACTTGCAATTTGTAAAATTGGGGGGCGTGTTCCCCAAACCCTTTGAACCGCAGCTGTTCAATATGCTATCTAGCTTCTTAATCGTATGCCTTCACGTGTTTTGGGTTTTAAAACACCACTTTAGACATTGGCTGCTCATGTTTGTGTTTGTTCCCATCTTAATCTCACTTTGCGCATTTTTGGTTGTGTGGCGTATGTCCATCTCAATAAATCTCACCTGACCAAGTTGGATCCGTGTGCCCTCCACTGTGTCTTTGTGGTTTTGCACCTCAACAAAAGGGTTACCGGTGTTACCATCCCTCTAATAGCCGCTTTTATGTTACCATGGATGTTACGTTTGTGGAGAACGAAATTTTGTTTTTGTCAGACGTGCCCAATCATGTTCTTCAGGGGGAGAATACAGTAAAAGAAGTACATAATTGGGTTGATATAGAAATACAGGGGAAAGAATCACAAAATAGTGCGCTGGAACCAGAGTCGAGCCAAGCAACTGCTGGAAGCAAGCTGCCGACTAGTCCAGCCCAACCAAACTGGACATCAGCGGTCTCGAACTGGATAGCAGCGACCCCTCTCTCTTGAACATACCTACTCATGCTCCACTGAACATCCCTGAGGTAAGTCCTTCATATCCCAGTGCTTCTTAAAATATTGTTGAAATTGTGAAAAAATTACTTGCACAAGCAAACATGGGAATACCACCCGACAGATTCTCACTAGAAGGCAAGGTGAAATATAACATTGGTGATTATGTCTCCACACACAGATTGTTTCCTCAAGCTAAAGCAATTGTTAGTCAAATGGAAGGAATTAAAATTCCTAATAGATTGGAAGAAGCTTTGCAAGACCCAAAATGAGTGGAAGCAATGAATGTGAAGACAGAGGCCTTACAAAAGAATGGAATATGGGAGATAGTTCAGCAACCTAAAGGAAAGAAACCTATTGGATGTCAATGGGTGTACATAATTAACCACATAGTTGATGGCATAATAGACAGATATAAAGCAAGACTTGTAGCCAAAGGGTATATGCAGACGTATGGAGTTGATTATCAGGATACGTTCGCACCGGTGGCAAAAATGAATACGGTGCAAGTTCTATTGTCCTCAGAAACTAATTTAGATTGGCCTCCCAAGCAATTCTATATGAAGAATGTCTTTCTGCATAGAGTTCTAGAAGAAGAAGTGTACATGGACATACCACTTAGTTATGGGTCGTCTAATAACAGTGGAAATGTGTGTTGGCTTCGAAAGACCCTTTATGGATTAAAGCAGTCTTTGTGAGCATGATTTGGGCAGTTCACTGAAGCAATGGAGAAGTATGGATATCATCAAGGTAACTTGAATCATACCCTATTTATTAAACGCAGGGATCATAAGATTACCTTGCTAATAATCTATGTCGACGATATGGTAGTTATTGGTGATAATGTTGTTGAAATAGGTAAATTACAGAAGTACTTAGCCTCGAAGTTTGAGATGAAGGACTTAAGGGCTTTGAAGTATTTTTTGGGAATCGAAGTAACTCGCTCTGCTACTAGTATTTGTCTCTCTCAAAGGAAGTATGTTCTAGACCTATTGACAGAAACTGGTATGTTATGTGTGCACCAGCCTAAACCCCATTTGTGCAGAATTATCACTTAGCAATCTATCCTGATCAAGTGCCAACCAACAAGGAGAGATATCAGAGGTTAGTTGGAAGACTAATTTATCTTTTGCACACTAGACCAGATATCGCATATGCAGTTAGTGTTGTTAGCCAGTTCATGCATTCTCCTAATGAGGATCACTTAGCGGCAATTATAAGGATTTTGAGTTATTTAAAGAAAGCTCCAGGCCGAGGCTTGGTATTCAAAAAACTGGGACAGTTGGATGTCAAGGGTTAGACAGATGCAGATTAGGCATGCAATATAATAAATAGATGTTCTACATCAGGTTACTTCACTTTCATTGGGGATAATTTGGTTACATGGCGAAATAAGAACTAGAATGTAGTAGCTCGATCTTCAACTGAGGCAGAATATAGAGGCATAGCACAGGGAGTTGGTGAGCTCCTTTGGCTAAGGATACTCCTATTTGAAATTAGTTTTCCACCAAAGAAAGTCATGGAGCTTAACTGTGATAGCCAAGCTGCGAGAGAGATAGCAAACAATCCAGTTCAACATGACAGAACTAAGTTGGTAGATAAGCTAATCAATATACCATTTATAAAGTCAAAAGCACAATTGGCAGATGTTTTAACGCATGCGTTGTCAGCAAAGGTTTTTCTTGACTCTTTTGACAAGTTGGGTATAGGAGATATGTACGCACCAATTTGACAGGGAGTATTGGCGTGAGCCATAATTCAAGGATCGCGTGATCCCTGATTTCCTGGTGTAATTCACGTTACCTAATTAGAAAAGTACCTAGTTAGGATTCCTTGTAATTAGCTAATTACTTTTTTTTGTACGAAAAGTCAACTTGTATATATTCTCCTCTTGGAGAAATATAATAATCAATCACAAATATTCACTCCTGTGTTTAGTTTGAGTGGGCATACCTCTTCTTAGGCTTCCAATGGAACGCCTTGCCACCCCTGCTAGCAGAAGCTAAGTTATATCAAAGAGGTATACTTGAATCATTTGTAGGACAAGGAGTGGTGACCCACGAGAGCTTTATGAACAGTGGCGAATCTAGCCATGTTTTGGGTAGGCAGCTGCCTACCCGAAAATGGTCAGGAAATAAAAATAGTTAGATATGAAGCAACAAGACGAAGGAAAAGAGAAAGAGAAGAAGAAAAAAAATATAGAAAAGAGAGAGAAGAAGGAATCGACAAGCCTAGGGAAAAGTGAAAAAAAAAGAAGAAGGGGAGGGGGGGATAGAGGGATAAAAGTAGCAAAGAACCACGTGATTATATATAAGTGGTATTGGACTCTATAATTATTTTGGATTGGATAAAATTGTTTGGACATCCAATTTCTTGAACACTAGAGCGTAGTTTTTTTAGCAATAGATTGTAATTGTTTTTACATGTATTAATCTTTTTTTTATAATCAAAATGCATTTGATTCATATTTTTTTCTTAGAATGATTATAACATGATGGATGCAATATTAATTTTGCTATTTATATTATTTTAATCATTGTATCGGTGCCTTGCATTTTTGGAAATTTTCTGTATCAGCATATCCGTACACATATTCATGCAACGTGTAATTTCTGCCTACTCAACTTCCAAATCCTGGATCCACCACTGTTTATGAATACTACTTATTTCCTCACTTGATATAATAATCCACATTTGGCACATGTAAAATTATGGGCTGATTGATATGATATCCATGTGGTCTACGAGAATTGAAAAAAATGGTATTATTGGTTTGTTCTGACGTTCTGATGTAGTTCATACTTTTAGCTTAGCAACACATTGACAACTCTTGGTGAATCAGATAGCTGGAGGAGCAAAAGTGAATTGACTTCTTCATGCTTCTGCATTCAGGAGAAGAAAATCATACACTTTGAAGATTTTCAACATTACTTTCCTAACTTATACAAGAACGAAAATTGTACAAGGATTTCATCTGCAGAAAATTGCAGCAGAGTCTATCACCGAAACCTCAAATTGTAGCAATGACATTGACTTACAGATTATAATGGACACAAAGAATAAATCTACCAACTACGAATTACTTTTACTGCAGAATCATCATATAAAATCTCTAGGGAAGGTGATCGCTCACATACCTCTATAACATAAGTCTCTCAACTTCATCTGTTACATTATTGTACATGAACTCTCAATGATCATTATTCATGAAACATATGAAAAACCTCTGTGGTCATCATAAATATTCAAAAAGGTGTCGCTTCTTTGCGAGAAAAGAAGTGGCCAGTAGGACTGCCATTGGGGAGCAGCGCCAACCAGACAAGGCTTTCAGCACCTTCTTCGATGGTTAAGGTTCCAGTATTGAAGGTTATATCTGTGTTGACAAATCCAGGGCTTACACAATTGATGTAGAAGTTTGGGTACTTCTTGGCCAGAATTCTAGTGTACGCATTCACAGCTGTTTTTGAGACTGTATAGGGCGGAAAGATAGTTGGCCAGCTTTTGTTTTCTACCAAACCTTGTTTAAGGTCTTCTAAATGCTCAGCCAACACTGCATCTATTCTCTCTTCTGTAAGGCTTTCAGCATCACTTAGTACCTCTTTAAACCATCCATTTGGAAAATTCTGAAGCAACATAAAAAACAGGAGAGTCTTTTGAGTTGATTTCAAAACAGGAACATAAAACAATAAACCAGTAGACTTCATTAAGAATAGAAAACACAAATTAAGAGTTAATGCATTTCAAGCAGACCCATTTATGAAAGAACTAAAGAAAAACAGATTAGGACAAAGATTGTAGAATTCTTTGTCCAAGGCATTAGTTGACTGAAATATTTAGTTCTGTTTCATCAACCATATTAACAACTAATAAGTGGAAACATGATATTGTTAGGAGAATGTAAAAAGAGAAACATAAATTTGAAGTTTCTCATACCATAAGCTTAGAAACACCTGAAGAAACATTAACGATTCTTGGTGAATCAGATAGCTGGAGGAGGGGCAAAAGTGCTTCAGTCACTCTTTTTGTACCATAGTAGTTTGTTTTCAGGCTTTCTTCTGCTAACTTGTAGTTCGGTATTGTCGGTATTTCCCTCCAACGGATTTCTTCAGGCTTCTGCATCCAGTAGAAGAAAGTTAATCCTCATGAAAGTTTTGCATCATTAGTTTCCTAACTTATAAGTCATAAGAGAATGAAATTTGTATAAGGATTGTATTCCTAGAAAATTTCATTGCCTAAACCCCTAACCTCACCTCAAACAAGGAAATCGTTTTACATCTAATAGAATTTGGCATAGATTTCACTGATTAATAATTGGATTATTAAGAACAGGCATGGTTTTCCTATTAGAAGCACAGCAACGAATTCCAAAACATGAACAACAAGAAGCAGCATCCAATTTGACTTAATGATGAAGATATATATGATATATAACACAGAACCTTACCTTACCACTTACAGCTGATCTAAAATCTTCAGGATTTACTTGGCTTCCAGCAATTGCAGCATTGTTTACCTACACAGTATAACAGTTCCAAATATTTCATCTTTTTAAGTTTATCTCAACTTAAAATATAAATAAAAATTAGCAATAAATATTATGCTTTATTGCTAAAAGCAGTAACAAATCAATTTAAATTTCAAGATATTCCAAGATATCAAGTTTCCCAAATTGGGTTTTGACAAAATCTGCCAAGGAAGTAATGCTAGAAGAATCTGTAACATCAAGCTGATGAAAAACCACAAGGTCAGAGAGGCCAAACTCTTTCAATTTCTCAACAGCTTCAAGACCCCTCTTCTCATCTCTAGCAGTTAACACCACAGTGACCCCATTTGAAGCCAACTGCTTAACTGTGCCGAATCCAACCCCTTTATTAGCCCCTCTGACAACTGCATACCTGAAAAAAGAAAAAAAAAAAACCCAAAATTTGAAAGATAATAAGAAATTTCCAAACAAAATATGTATATAAAAGAACCAGGCACTACCTCTTTGTTGTTTCTGCCATTGTTATTTGTGGCTTATTTGTGGCTTATTTCTTGGCCTCAGACAGAGGACCTTTATTTATACTTGATATTTTACTTGGGGCTCACGCTCAAAGTCATATTGGTCAATGCAATGAGGTCATATCTCAGTTAGTCTTTGACTTTCTTTTTGCTTTTGTCAACCATTATTTATACTTGATATTTTACTTGGGGCTCACACTCAAAGTCATATTGGTCAATGCAATGAGCTCATATCTTAGTTAGTCTTTGAGTTTCTTTTTGCTTTTGACATTTCAAGTTTCAAGCTTCACCCATTAGATTCGGTTTAGTTTCTGGGCCTTTGAGCGTCTAATTTTTGTTTTTCAGGCTCTGACAAAAGGTCGTTTGCTTGGTTTGAAATAATACAAATGTTGAAAATGGTTTCTTTTATACCCATAAAGTTTCCTAACCTATTTGCATATATTTCTCAGAGTACAGAACTTCCAATCTTTCCATGTATCAACTTGAAATAATAAATAAAAATTCAAGCAAAATGTGTTCTCTATTTCATGAATTTAAGAAACTGCAGCAATTTCGAAAATTTATTTTATACTGCAGAATCATCATATGAAATCTCTAGGGAAGGTGATCACCCACATGCCCCTCCCCCTTAATAATTCCCCCAATTTTTTTTATGTCACATTGTACATAAACTTTGGACGATCATTATTCCTATGTTACATTGTACATATACTATAAATATTCAAAGAGGTGTCACTTCTTGACGGAGAAAGTAGAGGCTAGTAGGACCGTCATTCGAGAGAAGCGCCGACTGTTAAGATGCTAGTATTGTGGTTTGTTTTCAGGCATTCTTTTGCTAACTCGTAGTTTGGTGTTGTTGATACTTCGCGCCAGTCGATTTCTTCAGCCTTCTGCATTCAGGAAAAGACATGTAAAACCCTCTTGTGAGTTTTGGATAATTACTTTCGTACACTATAAGATACAAAAAAATTGTACAAGCGTTGTGTTCCCAGAAAGCCTAAGCCTCTAAGCTCACCTCAAATAAGGAAATTGTTTTGAATGCAGCTAATAAAATTTTGTATTCATAATAAGGTAAGGTCCAACGAACCGTATATGACCCAAAAGCAATGTCGCATCCAATTCTAAAAACCCCAGTTACTTTAAGATCACATATTATATGCACAACCTCACCTTATAATTTACAGCTGATCTAAAAGCCTCAGGGTTCAATTGGGTTCCAATAATTCTGCATGGTTTACCTAGTTATTAACTTATTATTACTTTCATGACCAAAATAAAAATATTAGTTACTTTTATGTTTTTCTTTCTTTTTTTTTTTTCTTTTCTAGTTTGAACCATCCGTTTTGATTAAGTTTTGTTCTCTCTCCTTACTCATGAGAGGGCAATTTCTTCCTTAAATCGAAGTTTCTTTCCCTCTTCTTGTAAAACTTTATTGGGCTTGTGAAATATCCTAGGCAGTTTATGGGCCTCCTTTGAGAGTGATGGAAGGGTAATTTCTTCCTTAAATCAAAGTTTCTTTCCCTCTCTGGCTCATTGATTTTTCTTTTTTGGAGAATTCTCTTCTCTTCTCTCTCTCTCTCTCTCTCTCTCTCTCTCTCTCTCTCTCTCTCTCTCTCTCTCTCTCTCCCCTCTTTCTTCCTTCTCTTCTTTCCTTCCTCTCTGCCTTACCCTCTTTCTTCTCTCAGTTGGTCAAGAAGCATTTGCAAAAGAGGGAAGCCTTTTATAGGTAAATGTCAAATCATTTATGTGACTGTGCAGGAAAGCATTATGCACCAAAGTCTTCAAACCAATAGTAAGTGGGCTCCACATATTTATTTTTTACAACACTCCTCCTTGAAGACCACAAGTAATATATTGTTGTTCACCCGTTTTGATTTAGTTCCTGTGATGGTAGGGTAAAATTCCTCATTAACCTGAAAACCATTAATGGTTGACAAGTCAACTTTCTTTGGTGTGCGAGTGTGCCACTGTTAGCAGTAAGAGACCCTAACAGACTTATAAAAAATGAAATAACTTGCACCCCAAGTTACTGACTTTAAACAAGTGATTGTGAATTTGGGTGATGAATATCTCCCAAGTAAGTTCTTTTCTTGACTCAGACTAGTGAGGACTTCACAATTTATCACAGTAACAAGAACTGGTAGTTCTGGCCAAAATACAAGCTGGAAGATAAATCAAACTATTTGAAATAAAAAAAACTACCTATTGCATGGTATTAAAACAAAAGAAAAGCTGCCAAGTCTGGAAGAACAGAATATTGGATTTTGACTTCTGCCTGGTTTGGTGAATCAGGCTGGACTGGATATGTCTATACTACAATTGCACGTCAATATTTTCAACTGATGAGGTTCAGCTGGAAATCGATACCAATGTCGAGATTGGCAGAGCTTTAATATGTTCTGGCCATGGAGAGGCTTACTGGATGGGCAGAATTGATATTTCTTCAGTTTGGATTGGACTGGAAATGTCTGGATTGACGATTGCTGATCTGGAGCTGCACCACAGTATCTGTTCTGCTTGATTATGAATCAACCAAGAGATATTATAGCAATTCTGAGGTAAGGTTCTGCATATTATGGCAATTCAAGGGTCTGGGCTTCTAAAACCATCTGGGCTGATCTCTGTCTTTTTAAGGCCTAGTTTGGGATTGCTATCACTTTTAAAAAAAGTTGCTTCTGCTGTGCTTTGAAAATGATTAGCTGTAAAGTAAGGCAGCTCCATGTTTGGTAAACAATATTTTTAAAGTGCTGTTAGTACAAAAAGCAGTGTAAAAGCGTTTGGTAAATTTTAATATAAAATTGTTGTAACTATGAATAATGACTAAAATAGACATGATGTTAAAAGTGTTATGTACTAATCATGTGGTGGTAGTTGTAGTGATGGAGTGGAGGTGGTGGTGGTGATCAAGGTGGAGTTGGTGGTGGTGGGGATGGCGGTTGTGGAGGTGGTGGTGGTGGTGGCAGTAGCAGCATGGTGGTAGTTGTAGTGATGGAGTAGAGGTGGTGGTGGTGATGAAGGTGGAGTTGGCGGAGGAAGAGGAAGAGGATGTGGTGGTGGTGGTGGTGGTGGTGGTCGTTGTGGAGGTGGAGGTGGAGGTGAAGGAGGAGGTGGTGGTGGAGGAGGTGGTGGTTGTGGTGATGGTGGTGGTGGAGGATGAGGAGGAAGAGGATTTGGTGGCGGTGGTTGTGGGGGTAGTGAATGTGGTGGTGCAAGTGGTGGAGTTGGGTGTGAAAGTGGAGGTGGTGTCATTTTTTAAAATGAATGATGGTATTTTGGGAATTAAAAAAATTCATTAAATGTTCATCTCTGCTTCTTTTGAAAGCAGCTTTGAAAAGCAACCTAGAGCCTGCTTTTAAAAGCTGCTGTCAAAAGGTCATTGCTTTTAAAATAATCGGAATATTTTCTTTTTACCAAATACCTTAAACTGCTTAACTTTAAAGTGAAGCAGGTTTTTGGCGAAAAAAAAGCAATCCCAAACGGGGCCTAAAAACAAAGCCCAAAACTTCTTCTTCTGATATGGGCCTTTTTAATTGGGCTGGCGTGTGGAATTTAGGCCCAAACAATTGTTGCCTCGATAAAATATTGCTAGGAGTAGACCCAATGAGGTAGAAGACTGATGGAAGGAATAAGAGTACATTAATTAATGTAGCGTACTTCTGGATGCTCCCCCTGATGAATATCTCCCCTTGATATCTACTATTTTTCTGGAGGGAAAATCTTTTAGAGTGAGTGGAGGGTGTAGCCATAAGATATTCCTTAGTTGAGTAAGTAAATATATTTCCAGTGAGCGATATCTATGTAAACCATAGAAATTTCCAAAGTTTGGGTATTCAACAAAACCTGGGCTATTTGTAAATTCACTTTAGTATAATAAGCTCGTATACAGTGTTATGCAGAGATAGCATTAAATATGGCTCACATCATCCCAGAGTAGTGGTGATGGAGTTGAGCTTTATCTAGAAAATACAATATCCGGTCCAGTATACTTCTGGAAAATCATTTAAGTGTCCAACGAAAAATCCACATAAAAATGCTTCAAGACTTTCTTAGTATAAACAAGAATCTCATATAGAAAAAATTGTTCGTCAGTGATGTAAACCCCGATCTAAACAGGGTTTCATTGCCTCCAAACCAAGTCTTATCCCATGATTTCCTCAAGCCTAATGAGATTGAAGCTCTTAAACAGCGGAAAGATAAGAAAAATCATGATCAGGGTTCCCTAAAAAGTCCATTGCCTTCCCTCGAAGTTCTATTTATAGATCTGAGGCTTGAGTTTGAAGATAAAGAAGGGATAAACTTGACTATGTGGATGCTGTCAAACTCAGAAACAAAAACCTATGTGTTGAGGACTACTTGGGGTAAGGTTGTTGCTGAAAACAATTTGATTCTTAGTGATGTAATCCAAGTTTGGTTGTTCCGGGCTAACAACAATTAGCTTCACTTGGCTATTGTTGTGGTAAAAAGAGCTGGGAAAATTGCTACCAACCAGAGTGGAGGGAGTTCTAGTAAGAGTGGCAATGTCGTTGATATTAATGATGAATGTGGTGGCCAAGGAAGTAGAGAAGTCGAAGGTAGCAACGAAGTTATGGACATGAGCGCACAAAAGATTCATTTGTCAGAGAAGCAGGAAGATAAAGACTTTTAAAGCTCTAATTATGATTTACATATTCTTTTTGTAAAGTTTTTCTGATGAGCTTTACATACATCAGGTTTCTGTTGCAATGTAATTAAATGATTAATCAATGCAAACATATGTGTAAAGTTTCTTGAAGTAATATTTGGATGGACTATCAGATTTATAAATATATATTTCATTGATCTTTAATTTTCTGCACTCTTATCATAAGTTTTCTAAGCTTTAATTTTTGGATGGAATCAGGGTTTAGGCTACCCTCTCCCATTCAAAAGAAAAAATAAAATTGAGGTATTCAGTATTATGCCTAATATAAGGACCAAAATTATAAAAAATCATACATGAAATGGACTTTAGAAACACAACCAAAGCCCATTTACAACATAACGAAGAGGCTTCGAACTTCCTATAAATTATAAAATGCCATCGATTTTTTTTAAAACAAACTCAATCCCAAAACCTCATTAAAAAAAACTCAAAACACTCAACAGGGCATAAAAGTAATTTAATAATCAAAATTAAATTCAACAGGTCTAGTTGTCGTTTTTTGGGTTTGTTTATAGAAATTAAATGGAGTTAGGTTTATCTATATCACTAATGCTAAGAATGGGTATATAACTAAATATCTAAAAAATAGTTTTGTTCTTTCTCCTCCTGATTAATTAGTGGATAAATTCTTCCTTGAACCAAGGTTTATTTTTTTTCCTGGTCCTGTAAAATCTTATTGGGCTTGTAAAGTATCCGAGGTAGTTGGTGTGCCTTTGGGCCCCCTTTGAGGCCTATAGAAGACGCAAGTTAAACCCCACACAATATCTCGGCTGAGAATGCTTCCTTGGTAGCCGAAGAAAGTGCCATGAAATTATATTATGGAATTTTTTGCGTAAATACCACATGGATTATAGGGGTTATGCGCAAATACCACTTAAATGGACTTTGCATTGCCTTATGAATTGCATTTGAGATTATCGTTATGGTTCGTGTATCTTTTTTCTATATTAGATGTAATTCTTTAGCGATGTCACATCTCTACATGTTGACATTATTATTTGATTGGTTGAGATTAATGAAATATTGTTTGGCTTTAAAAAAAACTAAGGTTATATACACCAAATTGGTTTCACCTGAAGCCTACCTAGTAGTTTCGAATAGAAACACAATATCAACACATAAACTATAAGAAGAAGATTGTATCTCTCAAATTTACACAGTGGAACTTATACTGGCAAGTAAGTCGTGTATTGATCTAAATTCTAATCTCAAAGAAACATGTGCTCCGTACAAGTTTCTCTCCTAAAGGGAATGTGGTTAACAATGTATGCAACTAATTTTGTTCCAATTTCTAAAAGCTAGGTTTGAGAACCAACCCAATTCGGCAGAGCTTTCCATTCATGAATCAAAAGGAGAAGAGTTGGTGGGTCATATGGGGAATGTGAAACTGCAATCAATGAGAGAACCTCCAAGAGGCCTCAAATGTCACAGGCTTTGCTCTTTTACATGCCAAAAACCAAGTCACAGGCTTGCCTAGCCCATATGGCTTCTTTATGTTGTGTGTTTTGTGTATCACAAAATAACCTCACATGTGCACGTCACATGTTCAATTTTAACGGAAAAATAGATGAAATCTGTTAGAGTTGACACATTGTTACACAATGCAAAGTCTAGGTGTGACATTGGCAAAAAGTTCCACAAAGAAAAAAAAATCAATCAGGCCCCTTGATCAAGGAATTAAAGAAATACAGATTAAGGGCAAAGTTTTCTCCAATATCTGGATATAAGCACAGAGACACAAGAGTTTGAGAAATTATTGTTACACCACACCAAGATATCTAAGTATGACAATTTAAAACATAAAAAAGAGGATCATTATTTCATGAAATTGAAAGGGTTTGTTATGCTTAAAAGGGTGAGACTTCTTGTAAATAGAAGTAGAGGCCAGAATGGCTGCCATTTGGAACCATAGCTAACCTCACAACACTCTCGGCACCTTCATCAATGGTTAATATGCCAGTATTGAAGTTCATATCTGTTTTGACAAATCCAGGGTCTACACTATTGATGCAAATGTTTGGGTACTTCCTAGCCATCATTCTAGTGAACGCGTTCACGGCTGCTTTCGAGAGTATATAGGCAGAGAGGGAAGTAGGCCAGCCTTTGGTTTCTAGAATATCTTCTTTGAAGTCTTTGAGAAACTCATTCAAAACATCATCTATTCTCTCTTCTGTAAGTTTCTCAGCATCACTTAACACCCCTTTGGCCCATTCATTTGGTATGTGCTGAAACAAACATGCATAGCAGGAGAATTTTTTTAAGTTTTCTCATTATGAGAAAATG
This sequence comes from Prunus kanzakura, assembly GCA_020521455.1. Lineage (NCBI taxonomy): Eukaryota > Viridiplantae > Streptophyta > Magnoliopsida > Rosales > Rosaceae > Prunus > Prunus kanzakura. The sequence goes on from BPUM01001049.1 coordinate 98,951, forward strand.
CATATGAAACAACAACCTGATGAGATGCTAAAAATATTGAAACTCTTCGTACCTTTAACGATCCCATGCCGGAAGAAAGACTAACAACTCTTGGTGAATCAGCTAGCTGAAGGAGAGGAAGGAGTGCTTTGGTCATTTTCTTGGCACCATAGTAGTTTGTTTTCACACACACTTCAGCTAACTCATACGTTTGAGTCATTATTTCACTCCAATTGACTCCCACACCATCCTGCATCAAAAAGAAGAAAGATTGCATTTAGCTAGTGCATTTTTCAAATCAAATATTTGTATTTGAAATTTTATATATGAGAAGTTTTAATCAAATCCACATATAATTTGGAATCTTTAAGATGCTAAAGGAAAACTTACCCTACCAATACCTGCAGCTGCAGCAGCTCTCATAGCTTCAGGGTCTACAATGGTTCCCCTAACCCCTGCATTATTTACCTATAGATTAAGTTAAAACTTACCAGTAAGTAATTTTTTTACATGAGCATGAACAGAGAGATAGAGAAGTTGATCATATATGGTTTCTTATCATACCAAGATATCTAGTTTCCCAAATTGGGTTTTGACAAAATCTGCAAGGGCAGCAATGCTAGCAGTGTTTGTTACATCAAGTTGATGAAAAACCACCAGGTCAGAGAGGCCACACTCTTTCAATTTTTCAATAGCTTCAAGACCCATTTTGTCATCTAAAGCAGTTAACACCACCATGATCCCATTTGAAGCCAACTTCCTAACTGTTCCAAATCCAATCCCCTGATTTGAACCTGTAACAACTGCATACCTGAAATAAAAAGAAAAGAGAAAAGGAAAAATGGTATTAAAATTTAATGAAATATGGGTTCTGGTGGCCAAGGAGTCTGATAGAAGTGAAGCTTAAAAACATCATGGAAGCAGCAGGTGGTACTTATTCTTTGCTACTTCTCCCATTGTTGGTGGGATTCCAGATTTGCTTTCTGATTTCCGCATGACCATATAACATGGGCTTTGTTTCTATAGTAATTTTTATTCTTATCATTTCTTTTAAAATATTCAAGTTCTGGTCTTTGATTGCTCTGTATTGTTTGTTGATAGATTCTTTTGTAGATGCTCCCTTCTTTTTTTACTAAACAAATCAAGGTTGATCCAACAAACGAAACAAATTAGCAATAGTATTATAATGCAATTTGAATCCAATATCAAAAAGTGCCAAATTTATTATTATGTTAGTGAAGGATCCACTGACAATATGTACTAAAATAAAAATAGGAAACGATACATGTATTTTAAAAAATAGCCTCACTCACAAGCAAAAGAAACATATAGGTGTAGCATCACCCTTGCTAACCACCAAATTAAGAAGTGGAGAATATCGAAGTGCTTAAGCCGCTACGATTAGGCCAATAATTTATATCAAGGTGATGGCCTACTTTGGTCCCATTACCATGAGTAATGCATATGTTTTGAAGAACAAGCAGGATGTTCACAAGCATGTGCGGTTAGCAGATTAGCACTTAGGAATACTTTAGAGAATATATTTCCTTGTATTAAACAAATTACATAAAGTCCCTATTTATACAAATATAGGAAGTCTACTTAAGGTAGGAAATAATATAGACATGAATACTATCCGATTTACAATAGGAAAGCTAATTGCTATGAGGAGACTGTGAAGTTGACTTCCGTGTGTGCTAGGAAAGGAAAGCTGCGTCTCCCTCCACCCCCCCCCCCCCCCCCCCCCCCCCCCCTCCCCCCCTCCCCCGCCGCCTCCCAACCCTCTCAAACTGGATGCACAAGTTTGGAAGACATATGCTGATGATGTGGTTTGTGAAGGGCCTTTGTAAACAAGTCCGCAGGTTGATCAAATAGAAGGAACAAAGCAAACTTTCAAGGACAAAGTGGTAGTCCAACCCAATGTGACGTGTGTGGGCATGGAATACTGGGTTGGCAACCATGTAAGTGGTGCTGAGATAGTCACAATAGAGTAGGACCGGGAATTGAAGACTCACACCCAATTCATGAAGAAGGGAGCAGAGCCAAGTGATTTCGGCACAAGCATGAGAAAGGGCACGATATTCCGATTTTGTACTAGATCACGAGACAGTGGGTTGTTTCTTGGAACACCAGGATATGAGGTTGGTTCCAAGAGTAATCACATAGCCAGTGGTTGACCGACGAGAATCAGGGCACCTAGCCCAATCCGCATCGGAGTAGGTGGAGAGACGAGCTATGATAGTTTGGGGAGTGAAGGTGAGGCCGAGATCAATAGTGCCCTTGATGTACCAAAGTATCCATTTTTTGGCAACAAAGTGAGAGGTACGAGGAGCACTCATGAACTGAGCAACGGTGTTCACAACAAAAGATATGTCAGGCAAGTAAGAGTGAGATATTGTAAACTACCAACAAGCTCACAATACTCAGTTGGGTTGGAGATGAGAGCACCATCAGAGACAGAGAGGAGAACCTTGGCAACCAATAGGGTAGATGCAAGTTTGGAGTTGAGAAGATTGGCTTTCTGTAAAATATCATGTGCATATTTGAGTTGATTGATGTGGAGAGTATCGTCCTTATAAAGAACTTGTAAACCCAAGAAATAGCTGAGTGGACCAATGTCTTTGATGTCCAAGTGGCCACCTAAAAGAGAGATGAATTGTTGGTGATGGGTGGAATCACTGCCAGTTACCACGATGTCGTCAACATATAGAAGAAGAAAGATTTTATGGGAGGCTTGTTGAAAAATAAATAATGAAGTGTCAGCTTGGCTCTGTGAAAAATCCATAGAGAGAAGGAAGGTACTGATGCGATGGAACCAAGCACGAGGTGCTTGTTTGAGGCCATATAGTGCTTTGTGGAGCTTGAATACAAGTCTCACACTAAAAATCAGAAATTTTTACTCCACTCAATAAAGATGGAATCAAAGACTGTAAATAACCAAAGGAAACATGGCCCAACCGCCGATGCCATAACTGAATCTTTTTATGCTTCTCACTAACGACGCCCCGAACCAGATGAACACAACCCGGTGCAATGTCATTCACATGGTAAACCCCCCTCTCTTAGTACCATGCCCAATGATCTCCCTAGTCTGAACATCTTGAAGCAAACAAAATGAGGAGAACATGAGCACGCAGCAATCTAACTGTTCAGTAACTTGCCCAACATATAATAAATTATGGCACAAAGCAGGAACAAGCAAAGTTTTATGTAAATAGAGGGTAGGAGTAAGAGTAATAGAACCAGCCTCAGTGATTGAGTTAGATTCTCCGTTGACAGTAACTACACTTGTTTTAGTAGGAGCAATCATAGAATGGAAAAAAGATTTATCATAGGTCATATGATCAGTAGCACCAGAATTGATAATCCAACTTGTATCTCGCTGGTCGAAAAGCACCAATGCTTTACCCTGATTACCTTTGCAGTCAACAGTTTCTGGAAGGGATAACTGAGAGAGAACAGTAAAATAATCATCAAGGAAAGAAGCAGCCGTGGACGAGGTCAGCAAACCCAAGGTAGCATCGGCGACTGGGCCAGCGAAAGGCTGGCCAATTGTGGCTATAGTAGCTACACCACTCCAGCCATTTTTTTCTTCACATGCGTAGCCTTTCGTTGCTTTTGGCTTTCAAGGAATCATTTCGGAACCCATTCTTGTGAAAACAACTAGCCTCTATATAACGATTCCTATTACAGTAAGTGCAATGCATGTTTTCTTTTTCCTCAAAGGTTGGATGAGGAAAAGAAAAACTAGCAGCAGGGGCTTTAGAAACCATAACAGCAGAGGATTCAGTCTTTCCTTGCTTCCTGAGCATCGTCTCTTGGCATTGAGCCTCTTTACAAACAAAAGCAAACGACTCCTCCAATTTAGGCAATGGACTCAACCTCAACAAATCTCCTCAAATTTTATCAAACTCATCATCTAGACGTGTAAGAAAATCATAAATAGTCTTTCTGTATCTCATCATGTCAAATCTTCACATCATAAAGGCACTTCATGTTGATTGGAAGACGACGGTTAAGTTCCAATGAAACACTCTTGAGCTCAGCAAAGTATGAAGTAATATCTTGATCCCCTTGAGTAATTTACACCTTAATTCATAAATCTACGACTCATCAAACACATCATAATACATCTGGGTTGCACTCTCCCAAACATCTTTAGTGGTTGGTAGATCCAAGAATAATTCTACCAAATATGCTTCCATGGTTTTTATCAACCATCCTTTAACAACGGAGTCCTCAATACACTGTGAATCAAAGCCCAGAGCGTCCTCCTCCACTTCAGCCACCTTCCCTATCAGATAACCTCTTTTTCCTTGGCCTGACACATGAAGTAACATCATCTTCGACCAAGTGTTATAGTTCTTTCCATTCAACCGTATGGTGAACGGGCTAGCAAAATTATGATTGTGAACTGTAACAATTGGTTGCGGCATGTCAAAAGTTTTGCGGGTCTCTGAAGTACTGGATTTGGCAGCATTGCTTGGGGTGTCTAGGATATCTTCGAAAACCATGGAGGACAAAGAAAGAGTTTGGATGGATTTGTTGTTTTAGAAGTCTTTTGCCGCACTAGGTTTGTGACGACAAGAGTTCGGCCACTATTTTGCGACAGCTGTTTTTTGTTTTTTGTTTTTTTTTTTATTGATGCTGACGTAGATGTTTCCTATGGGCTAGGGTTTTTTGTGTTTTGTTTTGAGAGACCGGTGTTAGCCGGCTTTGATACCAACTTAAACTAAAACACAGGATTGAATGATTGTGAATTATATTTCATATTTCTCCTTAAGGATGCTATATATACAAGTACTTGACTTTTCCTACAAGGAAAAGTAATTAGCTAATTACAATGAATCCTAACTAGGTAACTACTCTAATTAGGTAACGTGAATCATACTAGGAAATCAAGACTCACACCAACAAAATCTTCCCTCTTTTGGCAACAACAACCCAAAAAAAAAAGAATTACCCTCACAAGTAATACAAGGAAAAGATGAGATGTGTAAACAGCGTAAGAATTTGACTATGTTACAAATAAGCATTCTTGGAGATCTATTAAGAGCCCTACAACTTTAACTAATAACTTATGATAGCAAAAAATTATGCCAAAAAAAAAAAACTCTATCACACTTGCTTTGCTGCTATCTACGCTTCAAAATGCTGTATTCCACTAACAAATCGTGCAGGAACAATCTTTGGCACGGCTTCAAGTGTCCCAAATCATCACAACAGCTATTACCCCGACACCCAACAAAACTGCCAAAAACTTGTAATGGGGTTTGTCGATGGAAACTGCTTTGTCGGGTTTATAACCTTTCGCCAAGAGATGGTTTACTGCTACATAGATGAACACTCCACATGCTACACCCATTGAAATCGCAAATATCCAATCTGCCACAGCTCCTTGGGTTGTCGCATCTATTAGGATTCCGATGGCCACACCGATAGGACTTGAAATAGCGAATGCAAAAGCATAGGCAGCGCATGATAAGAGGGGACGGTTAGGCATCATTCGAAGGAGAGCAATGCCCATGGCAATGGCTGCAAATACCTTGTGCAGAGAAATTGTCCATAAGGCTTTCCAAGCATCGGCTTTAGTGTCAGCGACTCCAATTGCAATGCCCTCAAAGACAGAGTGGAAACACAAGGCCACTATCAACAAGATGCTATCCCCAAGTGAGCTAACATTTGCAACAGCCACGGTCGCAAAGTGGTTATGGCTCTGTCAGGGCAAACAAAAACAAGTATCCAGTTAGTCTCGGATCCACCACCAATTACATGCCCTATACATATGGAGATCCTGATACCACCAGTAGACATGAGAATTCGAGAACTATATATGTCTCACCTCATTGCCATTTTGACCACCCTTTCCCTGCTCAGCACTCCCTGTAACAAAGAAAATGTGTAAATTGATTGCCATAAAAACCTTTACATCTTTTTGGTAGCAGAGACAAAAAAATCAGATAAACATGAATTTTTTTTAGTTAGCACAGAACTTAAACCTTAAGCCTAGTTTTTTGACTTCTTAATGTAATGTCACAACAACTTAGCGATGGTAAACAACCACCCCAATTACAATTCTCAGAAAGAATACACATACACCAGACAAAGCCAATTTATACTTTTAGCATGTACCCAAGCTGTCAAAAGAAAAGTAAAAGAACAGAAATAAGAAATCCCAAATCAAATCCAATGAGCATTTGGTCTAAAGTCTAATAGCACCCAGTCTCCACTTTCCACTATGTTAATGTTAAGTTGTACGCGAGTTCAAATCTCATGGACCACAGTTAATGCTAATTTGTAGCATCAAACAGTTGTATATTCAACAAAATTCAATTCCACAGAACAAAAATCTGAATAACCAACCACTTACCTTGCAGCTCAAGATGGGGAGCAGACCCACCACTTTTGTTCTTCTCAAAAACATACGAAATCACACAATCAGCAAGCATGGTGAGCAAGAACCCCCCACAAGCCAACATAAACGCAAAAGGGTACTCTTTGTCAGTCAAGTCCTTGAAAGTCTCATCGGCATCACTCAGAAAGTGCATCAGAGCCGTACCCAGAAACACACCCCCAGCAAACTGCGTACCCAAAACCAAGAACCATTCAGACCACTTGAAAAAGTAAGGCGAAACTCCAGGTATGAAGGTCGCAACAAAGATTATAATCAGGCACCAAATCTTGGCCAGTATCAGAGGCTTTGAACGAAGGTCTGTGGCGGGTTCGTTGTCGTTTTCGTCGTCGTCGTCGTGGCCGCTGTGGGCTAAGGCCGGGATGGTTAGGCAGAGGAGGATGAGAAAACAGAGGAGAAGTGGGCGAGGCAGACGAGGAGGAGCCATTATTGTTGTTTATGTTGTGGGTTTGAGAGGAAGGTAGAGACAGGCGTTGGGTTTAATGGGTTTGTTTGTGAGTGTGGTTATAAATTGGGAGGGTGGGTTTTGGTTGTTGGTGTAGTACAGAGAGTAGTACGAAGAAGACGAAATACGAATTTTTGGGAAGAAGGTTTTGTACCACAATTTTGTTTGTGACAAAGACTTTGAGAAATGGGTGGTGGTTTTGAGTTTGTTTTTTCTTTTATCTTTTCTCTTCATTTTTTTTTGTTCGAACATCCATCGAAGACTTGACTTGAGAAAACGAGACATGGGAATTGGATAAACGTAGTAGCTGTCTCTTGGCTGTATATTTGGGAGTAAAATTCCACATTCCCCATTTGAGAAAAAGTCAAGTAGATTCTAGCACAAAAATTCTAAGCAGATAATCCAAATTTCTAATAGAATCAAAAAATATATTTTATGAGCAATTATGAGTTTAATGTTAGAAAATTACCCTTACTTTCGTGACAACATTTTTCTATTGCCTCTTTACAAGTTTAAAGCGTCATTACAAGGGGTTGTCATTCGAGGAATTAAGAGCAGTTAGTTACTGTTGTATCCGAGAATTTGTATTTAGACAAGGACATTTACAAAGAATCTCTGCTAATCTTCAAAGGTTCTTCATTTTCATAAAATTAACACTAACGTCATAGTATGCCAAGAACTTTTGAACTTGCTTAGTATTTAAGCAATATATGAACTTTTGGAAAACGTAATGGTAAATTTGTTGAGATTGTTTATTATTTATGTCCTTTTCAAGAGGTCAAACATGAAACAAAGAAAAAATCGTAAATTTTATTATCAACACGAGGTCTATTTATTAGCAATTATTATTAACAAACGTGTGGGTAACTTGACTCAATCGTGAAATACTATTTTTTCGGTGATAAGACTTTTTATTTTTTTTTATAAAAACGATAAGACCTTTTGGTATAATTTACCAACAAACATTTTGTGTAATTGTATTTCTTTTCCCAATCGTGAAAGACCAGTCTCTGTCTCCATGCATAGCAGCTTGATCCTTGACGGCAAAGCTAATTCCCTTTCCCTTGTGAATTTTTTAAGACCAAACCCACAGCAACAAACTCTACCTAAATCACGTATTGTTTACAACCTAACTTCGTCCACTATCTATCAACTTGGATGTTTTGTGATGTGGCTAGAGGATTAGGGGAAAAGGGGAAGAGGGAGGGTATTGTGATGTTGGTTAGGGTTTAATAAATCTGAATTTGGCATTATTGAATTGTCCAATTATATTAATATAACATTCAGTAGCAAGTTTTGAGAAAATGACAAACCAATTAATTGCAAATCAAAATAAATAAATAAAAATAATTAATTTTTTATAGGCATGTATGGAAGATAGGTGACTTTTTTTTGTTGAAAAATTTTGAGATTGCATTCATAATTCAATATATAAAAAACCTCTAGTCATACAACTTTATTATGATGAATTTTAGATCATGCAAGAGACCGGATCCAGCCACGAGATACAGCCAAGCCAAGAACCATTCTTATAGTTTGAAGTATTTTTTGGGAATCAAAGTAACTCGCTCTGCTACTAGTATTTGACTATATGAAAGGAAGTATGTTCTAGATCTGTTGACAGACATTGATATGTTAGTGTGTGCACTAGCCTAAACCCCTATTGTTTTTCTCAAGCACAGAAAAGTCCTGAATGGGGTCAAGCTATGGCAGATGAAATTAATGCCCTTCTCAAAAATCAGAGTTGGACTCTTGTTCCTCCATCCGCTTCTCATAATATGGTTGGTTGCAAGTGGATCTTTCTCATTAAACATCATCGCTAGTAATAACCATATCATCTACATAGATTATCAACAAAGTAACATTACCACGCCTATGTTTGATAAATAGGGTAGGATCCGAGTTACCCTGGTGATATCCACACTTCTTCATTGCTTCAGTGAACCTCCCAAACTATGCTCGCGAAGATTGCTTCAACCATAAAGAGTCCTTCGAAGCCTACACACTTTCCCACTGTTATTAGACCACCCATAACTAGGTGGCAGGTCCATGTAGACCTCTTCTTCTAGATCTCTATGTAAAAAAGCATTCTTCACATCGAATTGCTTGAGAGGCCAATCTAAATTAGCTGCTAAGGACAATAGAACTTGCACCATATTTATTTTTTTCATTGGGGCAAATGTATCCTAGTATCAACTCCATATGTCTGCGTATACTATTCAGCCACAAGTCTTGCTTTGTATCTGTCTCTTGTGTCATCAGTTTTGTGCTTAACTGTGACACCCATCGACATCTAACAGGTTTCTTTCCTTCAGGTTGTTGAACAATTTCCCATGTTTCATTCTTCTGTAAAGCCTTCATCTCCACATTCATTGCTTCCACCCATTTTGTGTCTTGCAAAGCTTCTTCCAATCTATTAGGAATTTTAATTCCTTCCAACTGACTGACAAATGATTTAACTTGAGGAGACAATCTGTGTGTAGAGATAGAATCAGCAATGACATATTTTACTTCGCCTTCTGGTGAGAATCTGTCTAGTGGTATTCCCATGTTTGCTCGTGCTAATTTTTTAGGGGTATTAATTTCATGCAATGAGTGACAACAATGTACCTTACCTTTAAAGAATGGGGATTTTGCTCAAAGATCACCTTTTTTCAACTCTGTGTCTTGGTCAAATTACACTAAACTTAGCCACCACATAACAAGGGGGCCTTTGGTCACCAAAAAGGCTTATGGCAACCCATTTAAGTCAAAGCTAAACTTGAGAGGGGAAAATGCAGCATCTTGAACAAAATTTAAAAGGATTCAGTAAATGCCAGAAGCAAGGTTAATCCATTCTTCCATTCAAAATCCTCTCCTTCACTTCAGTTGGTGTTCTGCGGCAATGTGAATGCACATTTTAAAAGGTGGTAATTACCACCTGCGTAAAATGAGGGGTTAAGAACTATGAACATAGCGTAGTTGCTTTCTTCGGCAGCTTAGAAGATGGAAGCAATGAATTTGGAATATTATACCTCCCTAATTTTAAGTATGGATCAAGAAAAAAAAATTTTGATGATAGTGATGGCCAAAAGATAGGTGAAATTTATGAAATGATGGATAATATGCTTGGCGAAATAAAAGATATATTATGGCAAGTGGAATACGCCGAATATTTTTCTGAGGTTGAAGAAATTGTGGCTATTTTTAATTTTAAGTATTTTCAATTTCCTTTTTGTTTGTTTTGAAGTTTCAAAAATAAACTTTCATTTTTGTTTCAACATGTAAATTTTAATTATGAACTTATTTATAAAATAAATAAGTGGTTTTTTATTTATTCAATAAGTTATGTATTTTATTTGTCCAATGTATTGAAAGAATCGTGGCTTTCCTTCTTCCTTAGCAATTCTTGAACAATGCCATTCTCTTGGACCCTAGGGCCCAAGGAAGTTTTGATCACTCACCCTTGGATCTAATCTAAGGGTTGAGAAAATACTTATTTAAATATCAATATGTCATTATTTTATTACTTTTACCATATAGAATGTTAATTTAACCCAAACAAAAACAAAAACTTAAAGAAAAAAAAAAAGAAAAAATCACTCCAACCAAAAGACGCTCTCTCTCATAAAACCAAGAACATGTTTTTCATCCATTGTCGTTCACAACTACCTTCAACTCCGACGTTGGAGACGAAAATCAAGAACACGTGACGTTTAAGATCCACTCTAATTCTTATTGGTTATCTATTTCATCTCTTGATTTATATTCAAATATTCAATTTTTTCAAAAACAAAAGAATATTTATTGACCCAAATCCGGAGCCATCAAGGACCCACAACCAAGTCATTTTCCTATTGTTCTCTACCTTTGTGATCAATTTTCTGTTTATAAATGTTACATTTGAATGATTTATTAACCAAGTTTGGGAAAACTTTAATTTTTTATAAACAAATTTTGGGCTTTTTTCCAGTTCATGAACTAATGCTTGAGTTTCTGTAACTATATTGCATTTTCATCTCTAATATTAAACTCTTTTAGTTTTAATAACCAAAATAGTATTTAATTGCAATAAAAGTAAAATAAAAGATGACATATTGATATTTAAACCAGTTTTTTCTCAACCCTTAGATTAGATATAAGGGTAAGTAACCACAACTTTCTTGAAACCAGAAAACAGCACTTTTATTATATTGACACACCCATCCACCCAACCTCTAGTACGTTCCCCCTTAAAGCACTTGCACCCATTTGCCATGGTAAAGCGCAAGGGTAAATAAGGGTGTTACTGTTCATATGAATACTATTTGACCCAACAAGTTTTTTTGTGTCTTTCCACCCATTGCCATGTCAACTCAAGAGCAATTACTATTCTCATGTGTTGATTAATAAATAAAAATTTGCTAGGTATGTATTTGAAAAAAATTCTGAATTTTTTGGTAATTTTTAAGAATTTTTTTCGATTTTAAAATTTTTTTCTTTGCTGACGTCAGCGGCCTCCGACAACAGTTCGGACTATCTTGCCTTGGGCCTTGCCAGCTCTTGCCCAAGCTGGATGTCACTGCTGGAGCTGAATTGGGAGACCAGGGCCCTTTTGCCTGGGCTGGGCTCTTGCAATCCACTCGTCCAAAAATATTCGCTCCGAACCCAATATCTTCCCTTCCCCTAAACCCTTATAGCACTCTCCCTCATATACCCTAGTTTGCTCGGCTGTTGTCGGCGGTGAGGTACTGTTCTGTAGCAGCGACATCGTCTATCAGGTACTGTTCTCGCCTCTGGAACTGAGTCGTTAAATCTTTCGTTCCAGATCGATACCGTACCGCCATTTGGTACGCTTTTTAATTTGTATTATGTTATTTATGTGATTATGGTTTTATAGATTCTTGCCGAGGCTTCCCCGTGAATTTTGACAACAAACCGAGAGCGACAAACTCTCTGCAACCATGGTTCGTTCTCCATCTCTCTCTCTCTGTTTTAATTTTTCTCTAGCTTTCATATTGTTCAGGAAATGATTTCATATGGTATACTATTGTTGTTTGTGAAATACAGCCGCAGGGAGATTACATAGAGCTTCACAGGAAGCGGTATGGGTACCGACCAGACCACTTCGAGCGAAAGCGCAAGAAGGAGGCTCGTTTGGTCCACAAGCGTTCAGAGACTGCCCAGAAGGTCATCAATTCTCTCCTTTTCTTCTATTTTCCTTAAAAGTTCAAAATCAAAGTGAAATTTATGCTTATTCTGTTTCTTTCGAATGTTTGTCATGGAACAGGCTCTGGGTATCAAGGGTAAGATGTTTGCTAAGAAACGCTATGCAGAAAAGGCTCTCATGAAGAAAACGTGAGTTCTATTATGCGGATCTTAATCCAGTTTATCATTGTGTTCTGTTGATTATTCTCTGAAAAACTACTCATTAACTCTTTAAGTTTCTTAGAAATGATATCTTCTTACTTAATAGCTTTTCATGTTGTCAACCTTATTCCCTTTACATTGTTAAGATGAATCTCTGAGAACTTACAATTGCATTAAATTGATGCTTTTAACTTTTATTTTTCATATTGCACTGGTGGCATGATTATTAATTTGGTGTGACGTATACACCTAGACATAGCTACATTCATATTTACAACTTTATGACTCTACGTATACACCTAGACTTTGCTACGCTCATATTTACAACTGTATGACTCTACGTAAGTTTATCTGCGTCGTTTTATTGTTTCTAAATGTCTATCATAGGTAGTTTGCCTGTATGTCAATACCTCAGTGTATTGGATTTGTGTGCATGCAACTGGTGAATTATATTTATGTAAAATAAAAATATTGTTTGTGAATGTCGACAGGTTGGCTATGCATGAGGAGTCATCAACTAGGCGCAAGGTGGATGATGATGTTCATGAAGGAGCTGTTCCAGCATATCTTCTTGATCGTGACAACACAACACGTGCAAAAGTAATGTGCCATTTATTATTGATTTTATGAAAATATATTTCATCATGTTTTTTTTATCTAACATTATGCTGGAAACAGATTCTCAACAACACCATCAAGCAAAAAAGGAAGGAGAAAGCTGGGAAATGGGAAGTCCCTCTACCCAAGGTAAGAACATCTGCCACATTCTTCCTTTAGCGTCTTTACTTTTCTGTGTGAATGAATTTTTGGTGCAGTGCAATAGCATTTCTCTTTTGTTAATCTTGTTTCTGACTGAGTTATATCTTCTCCAGGTAAGGCCTGTGGCTGAAGATGAGATGTTTAAAATTCTTAGATCTGGAAAACGCAAGAGTAAGTATTCTTTAACTTTTCCTCACTATTCCCATACCAACGATCACAGTCTTGGTTGTTTTTTCCCCTAAATTTATGATTATTAATTAGGCTTATGAGAGTTAGATTTCCCTCATAACGAGATGAAGTTATTCATTATCTTGATTTTTTCATGCTAAGCTTGTATAAATAATATTTCGGATATGTGAAAACTGATGCCAGTATTTTCATTAAATTTATTGTTTTAGTTCCTGACAGCTTATATACTTGATTCTGTTTTGTAGCCAAGCAATGGAAGAGGATGGTCACAAAAGCCACATTTGTAGGACCTGGTTTCACGAGGAAACCTCCAAAGTACGAGAGGTTTATCCGGCCCAGTGGATTGCGATTCACCAAAGCTCATGTGACACACCCTGAACTTAAGTGCACTTTTAACCTTGAGATCATTGGTGTGAAGAAGAATCCTAATGGTCAAATGTATACCTCTCTTGGTGTCTTGACCAAGGGAACCATCATTGAGGTACCTCATTTGTTATGTGATGATTTATTGCATGTGTAAAGCCAATCCACGGTGTATTTCGTTATTTACTCATCTATTCTGTGGATATCAGGTGAATGTAAGTGAACTTGGTCTAGTCACACCTGCAGGGAAAGTTGTATGGGGTGAGTTCAACCTTTATGTAGCTTTTTGCTATCATGCACTCTTTTAAACGTGGATTCTTTAGATTCTGACTTGTGTCGGAGAGTTTAACTTTTGCTTTGTGATCGATGCAGGGAAATATGCTCAGGTGACAAATAATCCAGAGAATGACGGATGTGTAAATGCAGTCCTGCTCGTTTAAGAGGGCCGCTCAATGAGCATCACTGAATTGTGGAGTGGACTTCTTGCCTTGCATCTGGCATCCATGTCTCATCATGCCCCGCCAGCCAACATGTCCTCGCCCCAAACGGTTTTGACACAAAAATATGGTTTTAAACTGCGAGATCGAATGTTTGTATGTCACACAATTTTGTCTCTAGAACCTGAATGTTGAGTGCATATTGTGGCTAATTCAGAATAACTCTTTGTTCAAATTTATTACCAAATCAGTGTCGATTAAGAAAATTTTCCAGCTGACGTTTTTGCCTAAATTAAATTGTGGTTCAACAAACTAAAAAAGTAAGGATTGCAAACATTTGCCATTTAGATAACACAATTTAAGCTGATCAATGTATGATCTTTGTCACGTAGCAATAGTTTTTCGGCCCAGGTAAATGCTAGCACGCGAACCAAATCCTAACAATAACAAACAAGCACTTCATGAGATTCCGCATGAATTTTCCGTGACTAGTAATTTCAACCATGGAGCTGAACCCACAAAAAAATTTCTCCATGCTATATGCATCGAGGTGTGACAATGTAATGTCCAAATTTAGCATAGGTACTCCTAAGATATTGGAGTGTGGAATAATATGCCCATAAATTTTTTTTTTTTTTAAATATTCTTTCAACCAATATTTTGCTTAGCTCATCTCGTCATTATTTTTCATGGATTGTTTGGTTGAAAACAAAATTCATCAAATTCTTTCTACGAACCAAACGGGCAATTGTCACTTGTATTCAAAAGGCCATAACTCAATAAAGCTCAAGCTCATTCGCATAAGTATTTTGGGCGGAAGATTTTTCAGTGTACCCAACCCAAACCTGGACCCAAAACCCCATTTATGCTCAACTCGACAAAATGTTTGAAGTCACCGAGATAACGGCTAACCCAGTCTCCTCTCTCTGCAAATGTTCCTCTCTCTCACGAGTAGAGTTGGTAAGTCAAGGCTTGGCTTTTCTGCACTCTCTCATCTTTTCCTCTTTGCCCAGTTCAGGATTGTGACCCAAATGATTTCGTAATATATGTGCATATATCCATTAAGTTTATTATTTAGCCGATTTTCATGATCATAATTTATATGAGTCGGTTGGAAATTTTACGAATTCTTTGATTTTTTTTTTTTTTTTTTTAAACCTTTGTAAGTTGGTACTTTCTATATTTACTTTGGGTGCAGAAAGCTAATTTCTTTGTAAATCAGTCTCTTTGCTGCTAAATCTTGTAGTTTGTGCAGCATGTATCTTCTTCGGCTGATCCCAACTTATTTTGGATTAGTTTTTTGTGTGATAAATTCCGCAATTTTAGGCTAGTGAGGGAGGATTTATGATAAAAATGAAAGATTATTGAGTAAGGGATTATTCATCGTTAACATAATAAGGATAGCTTCAACAGAAAATAAATAAAAATTATCAGAAGAGATTGGTGAGGTGAGATTTCATAAGTGGAAATTCACCAAATGATCCGGGCAATACCGTATGGTTCCCTCCATCCGCACTAGACTAGGGTACAGTTCTCTTAGTAGATAGGCCTACCAATGGTTTAGTTTAAGATTAGGTTATTTGTCTTTTAAGCTAATTCTACCTTGTTTCAATATTGTATTTGATTTTCATAGAGACACCATGTTTGTGAATTTTACACTAGTTCATGTCATGTAATGCTGATTATACTTATATTTTCCTATCTCTCATCTGGACCCAGTTTTGACCCAATTTTCTCCTTGAATGAGAATTTACCAAGAACTGGATAATCTTTCGTTTGTTGGAAAATGGCAAAGAAAGGAAGCTCAAAGTTGAATATTGCTATTATTCATCCCGATCTGGGTATAGGTAATTTCTATTTCTTCTTGTTATCATTGAAGATTGTAAAGAAGTTGTTTTGGCCTTATGTTGTTGCGATGTGATGTGCAGGTGGAGCTGAAAGACTAATTGTTGATGCGGCTGTGGAACTCGCATCCCATGGGCATAACGTTCATGTTTTCACAGCGCACCATGACAAAAATCGATGTTTTGAGGAGACTATTTCTGGTGTGCCTTTTTTGTACTTCAAATTTATCTTTGAAATCATGGTATTTGTGAAAATGTGGTGGGGTTTAGTTAGTGTTGGAGTGTGTATGGTACAACAAATCAAATAGGAGTGTGTTCGTCAATCACTAAAACTCTTGCCCATATTCTTTGCTGAATACTATTGTTTTCTTTTGACATAAAGTTGCAAAAAGAGGCATTGTAATGCCATTTGAAAGTTGAAATCAGAGATGTACATGATGACCTAGTTTACATACACAAGAAGATAAAATTTTGTACGCATCCTTTTGAGGAAGAAAATAAGTCACAGTAAAGTACTGAAAGATTTCAGGTTCAAGTAGTCTTGGTGTGTGTATTCTAGGAGTAGCATGGTTAGAAATACAACCTGCCTTGAGAAATTCATGGCATATGGGTACTACTAAATAGTCGGATGGGTTAGGCCTTAGAGTTGGAAGGTGACTTATACTTTCTGCTTCCTTTTTGGGGAACCTGTTCTCAGTTTGGTGTTGATTAGCTATCATTCAAAAGCAGTGCATAGTTTGATGTTTTAATGTTATCGGTTTGTCAGGTACCTTTCCTGTGACTGTATATGGTGCTTTCCTACCCCGACATATATTCTATCATCTTCATGCTTTGTGTGCATATCTGCGGTGCCTTTTTGTTGCTCTGTGTATGCTAGTCATGTGGCCATCATTTGATGTGATACTAGCAGATCAGGTTTCTATTGTCATCCCATTGCTGAAACTGAAGAAGTCAACAAAGGTGCTTGAACCCGTCTTGTTCGAATTGTTATGTAGCAGTGTTTGCTATTATAGTTGTTTTATGTGTTGCATCTTTGTGTGCAGGTTCTGTTTTATTGTCATTTTCCAGATTTATTGCTGGCTCAACATACAACTATTCTAAGGAGGATATATAGAAAACCGATAGACTTCATAGAAGAAATGACAACTGGTCTGATTCCATTTCTTGGTTATATCGTTTTATGTGATGTGTCTACTGCATCTCTTTAGTTTGCTGTGTGTATACAACCATTCCTTACCACATTATTTTTTTAAATGATACTGCTGCAGGAATTGCAGATAAGATTCTTGTTAATAGCAAATTTACAGAATCTATGTTTGCAAAGACCTTCAAGCGTCTTGATGCACAAGGAGTTCGGCCAGCTGTTCTTTACCCAGCTGTCAATGTGAATCAGTTTGATGAACCCACCAATTCTTACAAGTAACGAACATGTTTGTTTATTTATTGGTTCCTTACGGTTTTAGACATGCTTTTATGATTCCATATCTAACCATTTGTTTGATGACTTTTCTTTGAATTTTATCTGGTGATTTACAGTTTCGGTTCTTCTTTGTTTATTTCCTTGTTGAAGGTTGAATTTTCTGTCCATCAACCGTTTTGAGAAGAAAAAGAATATAGACTTGGCAATTTTAGCCTTTTCTATGCTTCGCACCATTGGAGGAGATGTGCTTCAAGACCTTAATCTGGCTGAAGCTTCCTTGACAATTGCAGGCAAGTTCCTACTTAGTTATCTGCCTGGGTATATTGAGGGATGTTTTATGCTAATTAGTAAGTACATCCCTTTTTAAAAATATATTTTATAGGATATATGTAGCTAGGCAAACAATAAAATGGACTTTAAATTACTATATGAGCTACGGGTTAGTTATGCTTGGTCCTTGTTTTTGGTAATTCTCGATGATATTTGTTTGGGCCATATACCAAAGGATCCAATGCCTACTTGAATGCCTACCGGTTGACATTGATACATTAATGCAACATCATTTCATCCGGTTGACATTGATACATTAATGCAACATCATTTCATACTTTGATTGATAGAAGTGCATGAGTTTCTGCGCATACGGATGAAAAAATTGATACATGTCTATTGTTTTAGGTGGTTTTGATAAGCGCTTGAAGGAAAATGTTGAGTACTTGGAGGAGCTCAGAAGTTTAGCTGAAAGGGAAGGAGTGTCTAGTCAGGTTAACTTCATCACATCTTGCTCGACAGCTGAAAGAAATGCACTTCTCTCCCAATGCCTATGTGTTCTCTATACGCCAAAGGTGCTAATTACTTTATTTTGTTCCATTGATTGGATATAGTGAAGAAATAAATTTGACATGCCGTATTCTATAATGCAGGATGAACACTTTGGCATTGTTCCTCTGGAAGCGATGGCGGCTCACAAACCTGTTATTGCATGCAATAGTGGGGGACCTGTAGAGACAGTTAAGAATGGCGTAACAGGATTTCTTTGTGAGGGTAACTCAAGAGAATTCTCCTTGGCTATGGCTAAACTCATTCAAGACCCACAGATGGCACAGAGAATGGGTACGGAAGCTCGAAAGCATGTCACGGAGTCGTTCTCTACAAAAATATTTGGTCAGAATTTGAATCAATACCTTGTTGATGTTGCTCGAACAAAGAGAGACTGAGAATGAATTAACATAGCAGGATACGCAGATGTTTTGTTTTCTCTAGTTTATACATCACTCTTCACTGGTGTGTTTTCTTTTTTATTTCTTCGAATACATCTATAACTAGTTGTTTAGTTTGTGATTCAGAGAGCTAACATAGTTTTCCGGCTTAACATACAATACCAATTTGCTGCATTTATGAACATTTGAGAGATTCTATGAATCACAAGTGGCTTGATATATCCTTGTTATACCTAAAACGTTACTAGCTAGTCCCAAGATCAACCCAAAAATTCATCTATTTGTTAATTTAGTTGACAAATTGTTTGTCAGAAGGAAGACGCAGATGTAGGTTGCCCACTCATTTGTACCTAAATTTGAATCCCCTTCTCTGTAAAGTAGTTTCGACTATCGCTTGTATAAAGAAAAATTGTCCCAAAAACAATGGTCAAAAGGAAGGTGAGATTTGTTTTGCCAGAAACGGCAGGTGCAAGGGCAGAAATTGGAACACATTTTTAATCACTCGAGACTGCATATTGTTTGCAGAGACCTGAATGGATGGTATAGTAGTGACCAAAACAAAAGTGAACCGATCTTGTTCTGCCCAAATACATGTATACCAATCAACAAAAAAGGGCGTTGGGAACCGAAAAAATAGGGTAGTAATTTTTGACGAACAAGTTACAGAATCATTTATTCTCAGGGTACTACAAAATATAAATTTCTGTGTGCAAAATTTCAGCTAAATTGATGCCAAAAATACGATGTCAACAGCCCAAAGACTGAACTGATCAATCAGATTTAATATGCCGCAAAAGAATTATATAATCAATTCAAAATTTCTCCGGAATTGGCTTGAGCTTGATAGCTAACACTGACTGGAAAACCAGCTTGGAAGTCATACTTGAAAACATCACCTAGTCTTTACAATATTCTGACTCAGTCTCCTTCCTGACCTCAACGTCTCCACAATCGACCTTGCTGTTTCTGTTCTTGCATTCGCCTACAATGTTTTGTGACAACTTGTAACATTATAAAGTGTATGACAAATGGATGGTCAAGCATGTTTGGCACAAAATCTGAATGACAAACCCAGGCCACCTGTGCATGTGTGCGTGCGGCGAATCTCAGAATCTCGTAACAATTTTTTTTTATTTTTTTTATAAAGTGGGGAAAGGTGGGATTTCTAAGCTTTTTTTTTATCAACAAGAAAAGAACAGCTCCTCAGTCGCCTGACTTATAAATTTCAAAATAAGTGAAAACATCTCTATGCTTTTAAACCCAGTTGACCTTGTTAATTACAAACAAAGGTTAAACACACACACATATTAAGAATATACTTTACCTCTGATGCTCTTTAGAACGCCTAATGAACTCTGCAGGGATATCACGCCCTTCATATGATGCTAATACTTGCCTAATATCTGCTGGAGGGTTACGGGCGACAACTGCACATAAACCAAGCACAAGCAGGCAGTAATGCATTTCTCAGAAACTTTAGTTGATTTAACACAAACATGATGAATAGAAATAATACAAGAGCTACTGGTGCTAGAAAACAAATGAAAATCGCAGACTTACATTCAAGAAATGGTATGAAATCCACGAGAGCTGTGTCATCCATCTCATACTTGTATGGCTTTATTATGGCACCATTTTCAGGCTGAAGGCTATTTTCTCGTGCATGGGCACTCAGATAGATGATTTTATTTGGATCTCTATTAAGTTTGGAAAGGTCCTGCCAAGAGAAACTAAACCTCATATGCTTTACTAAACACACATGTCAAAACCAGATCCAGACTTGTAACAGATGGATTAGCCAATTAAGAGGGAACAGAATTTTTGAATCATTAAACAGATTGGAGTTTATCAATTATTTCATGGTTTGACATGGGACGCGAGTAAGCTTTTTGGTTGCAGCAGACAGTTTGTGCAACTTGTAGTTAGTATGGAAATTTGCTGAAAGAAATACTAAGAGACTGGCAAAGGCTAGGTTCACCAATCACATAAAATAATTCCATGCTAAAAGAAGCAATTCAAAGATGTCAAACATCAAGAAGGTACAAAAAATAAGGAATTGAACATCATTTAATGAAACAAGTACTAAAACAACTTACCCTATAATGTTTTCCATTCTGATACTTAGTGGCAGCCTTTCCTAGCCTATATCTTACACAATGCTTTGTGTCCAGTCTCTCCATTACAGGATCTACATACTACATATACCAAGAAACAGTTAGATTGTGTTAGTCTAATTAATTTCCAAGAGAAAAAATGGTAATTTGAAATATTGAAATACCATATTAGAATAGTCTGAATACACGATGATTTCATAAAACTGAGCAAGATGTTCCAAGAAAGCATCAACTCCAGGTCTTTTGATAGTCTGCCAACCCTTTTCTCGCTTTACATGCCAAAAAGAAACATGAGTATAAGTAACCACACCAAAAAAAAAAAAAAAAAAAAGAACTTTCAAGGCATGAGGACTGTAATGCAGAACACTTTTACATGACATGAACAATGTGGGAAAAGATCATTGCCTAGATGTCATGAGATCACCAAAAAAAAAACAAAAGACTACCCACTACATCTTCTAAGACCGTGCCAAATCTTGCCATCTGAAAGAAGGAATTTTTTCAAGTTGGAGATTCAACCACCATTTTCCAGTCCTAGCCTTACCGTCCAATAAGAGTAAAGCAATGTCTCCTGGAGATCCAAAACAAGTGTAAAAACATGTCGCTCCATGGGATGCAAATCTGGAAGAAGCTTCTCTGCGTATGGTTCAGTATAACCCTATATGACAGTAACAAGAAACTGTGTCAAACAAATCAAAATGATGATGCTACACTGTGCCGATTGCCGAAGCAGAGAACCAAAACTGAAAGAAGAGAAAAAAGAAAGAAAAAAAAAAGGAGAAAAGTACACACTCGAATTTGTTCTTCAATCGTCCTCCTTGTATCAATATAAACTTCGGCTGCTTTAGCAGGCACTGAAATATAAGACAAAAACGAATCAGCATAATGTCGGTAACAAATAGAACTATAATTAGAAAGGATGGCTTGTTTGTGGTACTAAGCAAAAAGTTGCTATTATCAAGTCATGTGCTGCAATTGAATCGCTTTTTCGAGAAATACGAGACATCTAAGTCATACAAGTAAAGAGATCTATTCATTGATAAGAAAAAGAAAACACATCAAGCCCATCAGGTGACAAGTGCCAACCAAATGAGCAAGGTCAATATACTTCAAAACAATAATTATTAACCATCAATATACTTTTTTTACAATATACCATCACTACACAATACACTTCTCTGTGATAAAGAGTTGGATCAAAAGCTCACACGTGTATTTTTGTCATTTTCTGATGTTCACCAACATGATAAAGTTACTATATGCTGAGTAATTAACATATATGAACTATACAATAAAATAAAAGTAAAAGATAATTGAGGTTAATCGATGCATCGTCTACGTAACCGGCTCCAACATGAAGTGAATTAATAGCAGTCAAAATTCACAAAAAGACTGGAAAAACTGCTGAAACTGTGTGTAGCAGACAAATGTAATACGTGAAGCATGGCTATTACTCAACAGAGGTGTAGTTCAGGAACCCACCTGTAATTGCAGAAGAGTATACCCGATTTTTAAATTTCTGCAGAAAAAATTAATAACAAAATGTTAATCTATTGAAATTGCATCCCTTCCAAGTACACAGGTAATAAGATAACATAACACATCATAATGAGAAAGCCACACAACTTCATACGACGGAAACTAATGCGACCTACCACTTGTCTTTATTCTGTGTGAATTTTTATTTTTGGTCAGAATATTCTGTATAGATTAAAACACAGTTTCTCTGGTTAACAATAGCTAAAATATTTAGTGATGAGTGACTCAATGCATGCAAACTACAGCATACAAGGTTTGTTTATACCAAAACTGGATATGCGCAAACAATTCATTGTTCTTAAAATCAAGGGACGCAAAACAATCCTAAATAAAGGCGTGGTTATCTGGTTTTCCTAAATGAATTTTCGGATACAATCTTGAAAACAACACAGTACCTGAAAATAATAATGTCAATTTTGCCATTTTCAACGACCTTCTATCCGAAAACTCTGAAAATATGCAATCCTTGACTAAAACCCCAGCTCACTGCCATGCTTAAGTATTTGGTCAAAATACCCTTGAATTTCAACTGAACCAGCTTCACCAGGTCAAAGGCAGTCGACCAAACACTAATGGCAGTTGACTGTCATCCTCTATACATGTCAAGAATTTTAATATTAAGCAGTTGACAGGAAATTGTTTCTGAAACAATGTGAACTAAATGCATATCCTATTTTCACTCTTCTCAGAAACTCATCTCGAACATGTTTTACAGTTCTCGAATTCAATATGACACATGTCTGGAAATATTAAAAATATTAAAACACAACTTCAATTTTGGATTGAATCCTAGTTTTTCAAAAAAAAAAATTGGGAAACTAAAGAAGCCTTAGATTTTGTTCTTTCTCTTCCCCTCTCTATTTCAGGTCAAGTTACTCGGATATCATTTTTATGCAAAGCTAACTTGATAGTTAGCATTTCATGCCAAAGAACGTAGAAAAATATTAAGTCATTCCCAGAGCCAAGTAACTGCATTCGTAAAACAAAGTTCCAAGTCACACTTACCTCAAGAGCAGGTGCATCATCTGCCACCTTGATATTTGAAGGTGCTGCCCGGAGAGCCTTTGTCTTTTCCTCGATTTCATCCACAGAGTACGCTGCAAAACAAATGCGAATCCAAAATTCACTCTCCCTCTTTCACCAACAAACATAAAGACCCACAAGAATACCAATTAAGCCAATATTACCAACACAAAGCTTTTCTGTTTAGCCAAAACCCACATCAAATTTCGCTTCTACAAGCCAAGAAAAAAGAAGAAACCCAAATTTCACAGTCAAAATCAAACCCCGAATCTTACAATTCTGCATTGGTTTATAAAATCAGCTATAAGTGGAAATTCCTAATCATGAATTAATCTAAAACACCCAACACCAAACTTTTCTTGTTCTTTTCACCCAAAGCCCACATCAAAGTTCTCTTCCGAATCCCAAAAAAAAAAACCACACAAAAAATGAACAATCATTTCCAAATTAGCGCAGCTCATACCATAGGAGGCATAACCAACAGTGGCAGTGGCTCCAGTGATCGCGCCAATGAGCGAGTACTTGAGGAAGTTCCAAGCTTTTCCACTTGACGTGTTCGAAGCCTCAGTACTAGGTGGTGGTGGCGGTGGTGGAGGTGGAGGCGTGAGATCGGAGACTAGGGCTTGAGCCCCGATGAGCGGCTCTTTGGGAGGGGTTGAAGCCACATCGGAGCTGAATAGGCGTCGATTACGCTTTAATACCCGGGAGACTAAACGGGATCGAAGAATTATCGAAGACATTTTTAGGGTTTTAGAGAGGTTTTGCTTGTGATCGCCTGTTTGGGGTTAATAGGGTTTTGCGAGAGAGAGAAAGACAGAGACAGAGACGGAGTGTTTGGGTATTGGAATTGTATTGAACTTTTGACGGTTAACTTAATACGGAGGGGTGTTTGGATGTCGGTTGGTTCCTAGTTTAGTCAAGAAATTCTCTGTTTGGTAGCCGACTTCTTTCTTTTATACCAGCGAATCAGCGATTTAGAGGATATTGAAATTTGGACCTAGGATGCAGAGTAAATCATCTTCCAAATTTTTTTTTTTTATTATTTTCTTTTTTCCATTTTTTTTTTTCCATTTTTTCTTAAAAAATGATAACCGGACTTCCATTTTTTTTCCATTTAACTTTTGAACTATTCTTCCTCATCCGACTAAAAAGATGGAACTATTGTTCTAAAGTCTTTTTAACCATCCGTGCAAAACCCCTCAATATGTCAATGGAATACTAGTCCCGGAATTATGTTAAACTTAAACGCATCATTTTAGTTCTTAACCGTCAAATTCGATTAATGTCCTCGCCATCCTCTTGTTCTCCACATCAATGTTATCCTAAACGTTGATTTTGTCCATATTTTGTTTGGACCACACATCAGTTTGGTCCCTCTCGTCACATTCAATCAAAATATTCTTTTAATTCGATCACGTGACGGCACATGACCAATTTTAAAGCATTATTTTCATTAAAATACAACCTATTCAACTATGAAAAAACTAAGTCTCATGTATTTTGCTCTATAAGGCTATATACTCTCGTTGATGTAACCCAAATGTAAAGCCCTAAACGGAAAAAAATATGACTATTTTGAGCAAAAACATGAGTTGAAGAACTAAAATAAGCTATATTTTGATAAAAGCTCCCACTTAAAGTTGGTAACATAACCAAATGTAACGAAAATTATACGACAATATTGATCAAATTGATGTGTAAACCAAAAAAAATTAAGGATCACATTTAGTGAGAATTGGGCTTAGGCCGAATCAAACCGTCTTAAATTGATTTGGTTTGATTCGGTTTCTTTTATAACTTTTATCCAAACCGAACTAAACCAAACCATCATATTGTAATTGGTTCGGCCATAATTTTGAAGTAAACTGATCCAATCTGAATCGTGCCTACCCCTAAATAAAACCCTAAATAAAAAGTTGTGATGGCTTTATTAACCAGCGACATCATGGGCTTGTCTTCCTGCCTAGACCAACAACAACCTGACATGAAATACCATTTTGATTTTTCTAATCTTGCTGAAATGTGAAAAAGAATCTTCTCTTTTCTCTCTTTTTCTCTTTTTGGGAAAGCAAAAAACTACATAGAAGGTTGTTGTTAGGAAGACAAACAAGTTTGGGGTTGTGCCCATTAAAAGTTAAAGGTTTAGAAAAGTAAAGAAGATAATGAAGATAGTCAAAATCACTTGGAGCCGTGTGCTGCATTTGCAGTTCTTCTTTTGCCTAACTAATCAAAGGTTAATATATATATATCTTTGACATGTCATGTCATAATGTAAAAATAATATAAAGTTTACGTGTAAATTAATTATTTATGAGAGAAAACTGCTTAAACTTTTCTTAAGTTACAACTTACATTAAAATCAAAGCTTCCATTATTATGAGAAGGAAGAGCATGATATTTGCTTAGAGATGAAGGATTCAACACCATCCCAAATCAAAACCAACCACAAGCAGAATTTTCACCCGCTATATGTCACAACCTTTTGGTTTTGGTTTCCCTGGTGTTAGCAAAGAAAATGTAGATTAGCATGCAGTTGTACACATTTGTATGTTGCCAACTATATTTCTAATAATTAATTACTTGCTTCTTAGCAAGTACAGACTTAGGATTCAAAATGAGATGAGTTAAATTTACCTTACGTGTAAGGTGCGTGAAGTTCTGGGATTTATGCTTGCCGACATGCAGTGCATGGTTATGCACGAAAGGGGGTTTGATTTGGGTGGATTGGGAATGTCAATATGAGGGTCTGTCCCTGCTTCTTAATTCAATGGTATTTTTCTTGCCAATGATGAAAGAGATTTTATGTTCGAATCTTCTTTGATTTGTTGATTAGAAAAGAGAAAAACTAGTTCTAAACTATTTGTATAAGTTAGTCTCATGCTGTAGCATTACTTGTGCCAATGACATTATGCTATATTTCAAAAGGGTTTGTTATAGAACAGAGACAGAGTCTTGAATATCAATTATCAGATCTCTTTCTTGGTCCCAGCTCTCCCAAGTGATTGCCTCCATCATAAAGAAGTCAAATCTGAAATTGGTGAACATCAAGATTACTCTTACCTGATGCCTGAATGGGGTGACAGCTAGAAAGTTCTAAATAGTCTGGAAAATAACATGTCAACATCCTCTCCATCTCAAGTCTCCAAATGGCAATTTTCTACTGATCTGATAGGAAACACCATTTAAGGATCCTCAATCCAAGGGTATTTTTGGAAAACCACCCACACAACCGAAATATTACTTTGAAGCCTGACCTATATATAACCCTCCAATCCAATCCGTGACTTTGATATGTAGATACAAGCTTGCCAAAGACTCCTTCAAACTCCTCTCCATTCCATATCCTCCTCAATTTGCCAGAGCTGCCTCTTTAGCAATTAAAAACTAGCTAGATAGAGAGAGAAAATGGATTACCATAGCCAAAACCAACAAACCTTGACTCATAGTTCCTACATGTACAACTCCATAGACAATCAGCTTCTGAAAAAAGCTACCAAGTTTTTGCTTTCAGTTTCTGTGGTTACTTTCTGCATTCCCAACTCATCTTTGCTTTCATGCCTCCATTCCCTCAACTTCTACTTCTCCACATTCCCTTACCAGCTTTTCACCCACACCATTGACAAGAACTGCATGTTCCTCATCTGCAATTTGCTCTTGGTTGTCCTTGCAAAATGCTCTGGCTTAATCCGGTCCCCGTCCCCGCCTCATCGTACTAATGATGAAACCACCTTCAAGAACAGAGAAGGTGGTTCCGGGTTCGAATCGCCAATGTTAGAGACTGAAGAACCAGCTATGCAGAAGGAAGATGTTAAAGTGGAGAGTATGGAGTCAGCAGAACATGTTGCTGCAGAAGAAGGACAACAAAGTGAGCCTTTGATCAACCAAGTAGAAACAGATGCAGAGAAAGCAGCTGAAGAATATAAAGATCAAAAGGAGCAAAAACCAGAAAGTGAGTTTATTGTCCCAGAAGAAGAAGAAGAAGAAAATGGAACACTTGCTGAAGAAGATGAAGATGGAAATGGAATGTTAAGTAGTAGCACTGAAGAACTAAACAAGAAATTTGAAGATTTCATTAGAAGAATGAAGGAAGAATTAAGGATCGAAGCACAAAGACAACTAATCATGGTTTAATTAGTGTTCTAATTAGTATGTTTGTGAGAAATACTTCCTTTTTTACTCATTCATAATTAATTTTCATTATGTTAATTAGTTGTGTATTATGTATTTATAGATGTTAATTAGTAAAAGATTTTATTTTCTATATTCTTTTGAGTGCATAATAACAATATGAAAACGGTGCTTTGAAGCAGAGATTCATATATAAGCGACTGCTGCAAGCTTTCATAATGACAATTAGATATATACCCTTGTCCTGCTGCATTCGAGTTTATGGTTGGCTGGGCCCCATTGACTTACAATCTTTTTGTTTGGTGGGAATTTGACAAAACTTAATTTGTTATGTTCTTGGAGAATTGACAGAGTTGATGAAACACTGAAACCCGAGCTCTGTCATGTGAATCCAAATAATTTAGTTCATGTTTGCTATCAGTATAAAATGTAACAATCCCTAATCACAAAGCAATCTGTATAATTTTCTCACTACATTATAAGGTGCCGTTTGGTTCATGGGAAAGGAGGTTTGGGATGGAAAATCAATTATTTTCTCACGGTTGTTTGGCACATGGGAAAGTAGGGAAAAAATGAAGCCCTCCTCCCAACTTGAGTTTTGTTTTCCCTCCTCATGAGAAAGTATGGGAAAATGAGTCGACATTAAATGCACATTTTCATGATCATTTTGTCCCCGTTAACAATTTAGAATTTCAATATATCATTAAATGCATTCTTTTTTTATTTAATTTTTAATATGGGTATAATTGAAAATTTATACAAACTATGTTTTTCATTCCTATTCAAAACAAACATGGGAAAGGAATCTTCCATTTCCCATCCTTTAAAAAATGACATGGAAAATGATTTTCCCTCAAATCTATTTCATGAACCAAACGGGACCTAAAGCTTTACAACTTAAGATCCTTCTGATTAATTTGCTAAGATGAAAATTAGTGAAAAGGTAAAAGTAGCATACAAAGGTAGTAGCAAAGTGGCAAAAAAAGATAAAGAAAGAAGGAATAATAGCATATATGAATTTAGGCATCTATAGCCTATAGGTACCC
This sequence comes from Prunus kanzakura, assembly GCA_020521455.1. Classification (NCBI taxonomy): domain Eukaryota; kingdom Viridiplantae; phylum Streptophyta; class Magnoliopsida; order Rosales; family Rosaceae; genus Prunus; species Prunus kanzakura. Next base: position 127,197 of record BPUM01001049.1, read on the forward strand.
GGTGCCCTTAAGAAATTATGTTGCAAGTATTAATCTTACCCAATTTTAGCAACATGGAAGAGGTATCTAGAAGGAGAATAAAGTCAAAACTCTTAGATGTGACATTGTTCCATTATTATGAAATTTGTGGGAATATGATATGAACTTTTAAGTATATGCACAACCAATTGGGTTTAACCCAATGAAAAAAGATCTTGATTTGCAAAGTAGAGATCCCATTACATCTTGCTTGTGTGTGTGTGTGTGAACCACCTAGTCTCTGTAAAATGATGCAATTTATCACCTAGGTCAAGTTTTGATCATGTTTTTATAAAAACGTATCATGTGCCCCTCACATGGAGAGATATTTTAGTTTATCTACATACATACGGGGTGATGGTTTTACCACTTAAGACCAATCTAATTAATTTGCTAAAATGAAAATTAGTAAAAAGGTAAAAGTAGCAAGTGACCAAAAAGCAAAAGAAAGAAGGAATAGCATATAAGAATTTTGGCATCTCTAGCCTATAGGTAACCCATGCCCTTGAGAAACTATATTGCAAGTATATTGATGATCTTACCCATTTTATCCAATATTACTAGATGTGACATGACTTCATGATATCCAACATTCACTTCCCTAAAACATAGAAATTCATTTCAGGTCGGATAGCCCTATCTGAAGTCCTGGACAAAATCAGACTTACACATGTCAAGTTCCTGATCAGTGGGATTTCAAATTCCAAACCATTTTAAATGCTTGAAAGTAAAACTAGTGCATCAAAAAGCCACGGAATTTTGTTTCCATTTCTGAAAGGGATTGATTTTGTATTTTGCTGTTGTTGTTTTAAGTACAGGTGGCTGGAAGAATCCCTAAAGTCTTTACACTGGAGTGGTTGGAAACTCAGGAGCCTTCATTTTCACCCCTTGTTACATCAACAAAGCAGTTTCTTCATAAATGATATATGGGTCCTTCCTTCCTTCAAGGTGAAGTTAAATCTCAAACTTATTTGTTTGATTCTCACGTTCCATATACCAATCAATGAAAGTGAGAGCGATATGTTAGCACTTGTATCACTTAAGCTTAAAAGCTTTTTTTTTTTTTTTTTAGTACAAGCGATAGTCTAAACTACAAGAAAGGAGGATTTCTCACATACACACAACTTAAAGCTCATTTTTTGTTAAGAGAGTTTCGCCTAAAACCAAAGGGAGACATTCATAAAATTCGTTAGGCATCTAAATCCATCGATTTTGTAATTCATCCCTTATATGAACTATGCCCAAAATGACATCTAAATTTATCAATTTCTTAAAACTCTACATAGTGGCAAGATGAAGAAGCTCTGTGTCCTAGAAAAATTTGTCTCGTATTGAGGCATTTTATCAAACACATTGCCCCCAAAGCACTAATGAAAGAAAATTATATTCGATTGACCCTTTTTGGCCCTTAATTGATACCCAAGTGACCTAGGATTCATGAGTAGAGATCCAAGTGAATATTATTTTTATGCTGATCGTTTGTTACGTAGAGTCATCAAATCTGTTCACCAATTAATTAGCAGTACAGATGTTAAAGTTTAGAGTGCATTTAGAGTTTGAATGAATGAAACACTGTCACATTAATTTGGTGAACAAAATTCACAACTTTAGACAAAAATCCTTCTAACATGAAAGTTGAAGGAAATAAACACAAACTTCAAATTGAGAATTTACATAATGCGCATGTCATATCAAGAAAACACTTTGCTAATTAATAGACATTGAGCCCAATACCAACCTAGACTTATTCCAGCACCTTACATGATAACGCATACAGACTTTTTACCCGAGCTGGCCTCTGATTTGGCCACCCTCTTTGTAGCATTACCGGCCGGCGGAAGTGCTGGTGGTTGTGGTGGCAATGATTGCGATTGTGATTGTAATTGTAGCGGCTGAGATTGCTGTGGAACTGACGACGATGTTGATGGTAATTGTAACGGTGGCGGCCGCAGTGGCGACAATGGCATCATTATGAGGCGACTTGGATCATAATAATCAAACCCTCCAAATGGTGGACAGGGATAATAAGGTGGCACCGCATAAGGGTTATATCCATGTCCATATCCATATCCATATCCATGTTCATGTCCATATCCATATCCATATCCATGTTCATGTCCATATCCATCTTGTCCGAAGTAATCGTAGCCCTCCTTGACCTCACCATCAAACGTAAGACTTTTTAGCTCTGCATGTTTCCCTGACCCATCAAGCACCATTAGAAGTGTACTTGGATTTACTTTCCCTGAAACTTTCACTGTTCCTTGCTCTGCATCTATGTCGATTTTATAGACACCTAAATTTCAAAATAAATAAATAAATAAGTAACAAATCCTTAATAAAAAAAAAGATATGCAGTAGCAAAACCATTTATGTTCTAGAAAAAAAAAAAGAGAGACGAAAAACGGAAAATACCATAGATGTTCTGCAAGACATCATAGATCTTTGTCTTGCATGCTTTACATTTGATGTTCACTTTCAGAACACAAGTCTGCAAAAGAATGAAATAAAATATATATCAAATACCATGAGATATACCAAGAATAAAATTTATAACCACCACTATGATTAAAAATAAATAAAAACAGCCAGTGCAGTGGTAAAGCTCAGTTGGTTGAGCTCTTCCACATCCATCCATGTGGGAAGAGATTCGAAACCGAACACCCAATGGATATTTGTGTAAACCCCCTCCCCCATTGCTTGTACTCACCGTATCAAATAAGTAAAAACAAAGTATTGTAAGGATTCTAGTCTAACCATTTGTGCAATGGAAGAATCCATGAGAGCAAATTCCGATAAAATTTCTGCAATGGGTTCTTGCAGGTTTGCTTGAAAGGTTCATATAGACCCTTGACTTTTTTCTGTGTCATCATTTATAAATTAATTTTCGTTGAGATAATTACTAGTATTTGTATATTTTGTAGCTGTATTTTGGCTGTCACACTCGCAATTAATTCCTAAAATCTCTCTTCTCGATATTCCTTGTAATTTTTGATGGACGAATGGTGGACGAATTCCCAAATATAAGTTACATTAATTTTATTTTCGACTTTTACTTCTTAATTTTGATTCAGAAAATATCAGTGTGAATATAGGACAGTTGTCTTTGTAAATTCGTAACAAATTCCAGCTATGCTCACTTTCTTCATGCTTATAAGAGAATCTCTCTCTAGACGCAATTATGAAAGCAAGGCAAAAGTCAAATTAATTAAAAAGAAGATAAATATCGAGGAAATACCAAAACGTAATTTTACTTCTATTTTTCCTGGAAAAAGGTATCGTAATTTATTGATGGCTTTTTATTTATTTATCGCATTGTTGCATGAACTTATACTCGAGTTTTAATTTGGTCTCGAACTGAGTTGCAGAGTATGATCATGGGTGATCAGAGGGGGGAGAGGAGGAGATGAGTTCTCAAATTGATGGTTTTAACTCTCAAATAGACGGTCAACTTGACCGAATGTGACGGAAAAACTCAATTGGCACAACTGAGAGAGTTTGATGACGAAATTGAGGACTAAATTGACTTAGGTATAAGTTTAAGGACCATTATAGTTGAAAACCTATTCTTTTTTTAGGTGAGACCCAAGGGTATCCACCGCCGACAGCAGTGACTAATCCCTTTCGCCGCGGGAGCTCTCCCAATGGAGGTAAACGGCTAGCCACGAAATGCGCTCCATTCCCATGGGCGGGGATCGAACCCCCAATCTCATGGTTAAGGAATGAGGTGAGCTACCACCACACCACATCCCTTGAAAACCTATTCTTAATATATGAGTTAGGAATGGTTGGCCCAAGTGCACAGTACAACCCACCTCTGTAAAAGAAAATTTGATAGTTTGGGCAGAAGCGATTTAGCCTTCTTAATTTTTTTTGTTGGGAATAAATTGAATTTTCGTGAATTAATTATCACTTTGACAGTTGAATTTAAATTTGGGACCTTGATTTTTTTTAAAGTTAACTCAAGTTTAATAAGTAATATCTAATAGAACTCATCATCCTCAGATTTCATCACATTAAAGACAATGCGTCACAATTCTGCAGGATCAACATTCAACATGACAATTGGTCTCTGGATGTCCCCCATTTTTGCGCCACAACGAGTAAGAGAAAGAGGGGGAAAAGATAAGGAAAAACAGAGATTCGGATGCGATTAACTGGCATTTAATCAAATTCTCTCCCCTAAACAATGGTTTTGAAATGAAAATGTTGATTATGCTTTGCAGAAATCCTATAATTTTTTTCTCCTATAAGGTAACAAGTACAGATGTAGAAGATGTTAGATGTAGACTCCACCTTGAATTTTAGATGGTATGTACACCGCCGACAAAAAGTTAAGTTCGTGCACAGACAATGCTTCTAACTCAAATTTCACTCCTCTTTCCAGCATCAATTGTAGTTCCAATCTAAAAGAACAAAACTACTTCATGTTACTTAATCCAGTCACATGATGGATGAAATAACAAAGCTAACAGAGTCTTACCTCCACTCTGGCACTTCTCTTTGTAAGTAGCATCTACGTAACATGGCTTCCATTTTCCTATTGTCTGGCATGGTTATAAGGAACCTTATTTAATGTTACTATAAGAAATAGTAATGCCAATGTAAATAAAGCACCATATCTCTCACCTTGTGCTGTCAAGGGAAGGAGACACTGTTGTGGAAGTTGGTACTTCTCCGAGTCCAAAAGGAAGCCTCCAAGCCAAAGTATCTCAGGGACCCGTAGAAATTTTGCATCATAGGCCAGTTGCTTACATCACAAAAGAGTGGGTTAAAATTGGATTGTAACTTTATTTACATTACACTATATGAGCAGTCTACAAAAGAATTGACTTATTCAGCAGTTCTCAATCCTCAATATTTGCAATCTTCCTAGGTAGTTCACATGTTATTTAAGTTTGTAAACTACAGATAACAAGTTCATAGAGTAATCTGGAAGCCTAACCATAGAACCAAAACGATATGTGGACAGGATGTCAAAACCGTACGGATCACAGTCTACCAAGCAATAGGTAGGGAGATGCAAAGTATCAACAAGAAGCCCCAAAAACCTGGCAAACTTAAACGAAAAGTATGTAAAGTATATAGACAAAAGGGAAAAGAAAGTGCAAACAGATACGGCAAGGCACACTGTTACCTTCTTGTGGGAATATCAGGATATCCACGTCCCTGTGAAGAAAACAAAAATAGCATACCAACAAAAAAGTTTAATAAAAGCTGTTTCAAGGATCAATGAGAGTTATTTGGCCAAAAACAAGGGTGTACGCTTACACTGATAACGATGCAGTGGTTTGTGTTGCAGAACTGGTCATTTGCCAATCGTTGAAAAACTGTACAGAATACGAATAATGGTTTGTTCATAGAAACACACATCAAAATCAAATGATATCCAGCTAAAGCACCAGGGTTGCTAACAAAAAGAGTAATTACCTGATTCTTTCTCCACAACAAGTATGTATTTCGCTACACTAACGATATCTGCATGTTAGAATTAATGATTTGAGCATGTTTTTCGACTTCAAATGACACTTAGGGTTGATTATGTAATTACCAACGAACTTGTAAAGTTTGCATTATCGAATTTGAATATCCATTGATTTTAAACATGAATATTTAAATATTTTAATTATTCTCTTAGTTAATCATCTGAATACCTTTGACCTCTTCAACATGAATGGGAACAGGAAAGGCCTGTATGTGAACCAGATGCAGATGTTTAAGTTCAGACACAATAGAAATATGATTATGCAGAAGATGTCATCAAATCATTGTTTTAAATTTTTTTAAAAAACATGTTCCATTCTTACAGTGTTTGGCCTATTTATGCAATCAAACATGTTTCCAGCTTCTGAGAACCTTAACCAGCCCATTACCAACCTATAATGAGATAAAAACATTAATTATCAGTATGAGTTGACAATACTTAAACCATGATCATGGTGATATCAACTCAACGAAAAAGTACCATAAACCTTTGAACAATTTTACCAACATTGTAAGGAAAGTTGAACCATACTGAACTAACAGGTGCAACCCCCAAGAATAACAATGTATTCAACAGACCAAGAATACACAAATGTAAATGTAAATGATGATTGGCATAAGTCATTTTTATGAAAAATCAAGCAGCAATGTACGCCATTATCTTCTTGTCTTTGAAAATCAAGCGAAATTTTCATGCGTACCCTTTTCCTACAGACACCTGCCAAAAGGAGGCAACATGAAGTAAATACCCCAAATCCTGTATGCGGCCTTATAAAATTATTAGAAGCTCATGTGGCAATTTCAAGAGTCTACTACTACTATTACTAATCATGCATAACACGTTGGAGCACATTACTATTATAAATAGCTGTAAATTTGATAAGGCCGATATAAGAGTACCCACCACATTCAGATTGTGGCGACTACACTGCATAAGGATGCATATGTCATTGATCGCACGGTCTACAATTGACTTATCTGCATTGTAAATTAAGCAGAGAATATTACTAATTACTTGAAGAGGAGAGACCATGGACATAATGCATCAAGAATTTCCAATTAGAAAATATCACATCTAAACAAATATACCATATGTTCTCATGTTATCTTACCACAAATCAGTAGGCCTCAATTTCTATGCATTTTTACCAAGGTTTAATTAATGTAAAAAGAAGAATAACATTTATCATAATCCAAGTTCAAGGTCTTATAACAAACTATATCGTACAGCCCATATACTAGAGATTTATTCTTTAACATTGGAAATGAAAATAACTCAGATTCACCTGAAAATACAGAAGGATGCATGTAATAGATATCTCTCTTAGACCCATGTCTGTTTTCTTGCAGAAGTTGCTGAACAATTACTAGAACCCTAAGCAAAACATCTGAAACAGATTCGGCGAACCGGGTAATCAGTAATTCGTACATTACATAAATCTCTTGTACATTTATGATAGAGTTCAATTGTCTGTTATGCCCTTAGGTTGCCAACCAAAAATGGAAGATGAACACTTATTTCAGCTCATTCTGAAAAAGTAGTCCGTGTATTGTTAAAAACGAGGGAAAAAAAAAAAATCTAAGCTTCACTACATGAAAAGTTAAATACCATACCAAGCGCAACATAACCTACCCAATCTGCGCAAATGGCTTTCCCTTCGAAGTGTGAGAGTCTCCTTCAAATTTGGCAAATCAGAGCTGCAATAGCTGCGCATAACAATGTACCAGTTTGGATAACTAATTAGTAATTACTACCCAATCTACGAAATTATTATTAATTTTCCCGGAATATCGCACCCAAAGAAAAAAAGGAATACTGAACATATTAAGAACTCTGTGGTGCTTGTTTGGTTGCTGAGAAAAACCAGGAAAATCTGAACGATGAACTAAAATCGAGAAAGTAAGCTTAGCATTTAACCAATTCGAATCGGGCTTCGTGCAGTAATTTCTGAAGCGATCGATGAGAATCTCCGGAGACCGTCCATTGCTGAGATCTTCAACTATAGCTCGAGTAAATTCTGCGCTCCAAAAAAATTTAACAAAAAAATGAATGAGAAAACTATAAATTAGCTTCTACTTGAAGAAATTGATTTCGAATTGGTTTAAAATATATAAATTGACGAGGACCTCTGATTTTTCTTAGCAAATCGCAAGGCCGAGGCTGTGAGCTCCATCTTGAGCGCTTTCCCTCCATAATTCTTGCGTTAATGGAGATTCTTTTAAAATGATTTCTGGGTATTTATCGGCTTGCTTGTGGGCCGGGTCAGTTTAGATCCGCTTGCTAAGAAATACAACTTATAGAATTTATGTGTTTGTCAAACTTGGGCCTTTTATACTTGGTTCTAGTGTAGAAACTAATGACACGTTTACTTTCAAGAAATGGAGGAACTTAAGAATAAGGGAATAATGAATTCGTAATGGGTATCGGAATCATTCCAATTACTTATTCTACGGTAAAATTCGTAATCAAATACCTTCCAAACGAGGAATCATATCAACGAGGGGGAGAAGTTGATTCGATTCCAATTCCTTATTATCAAATTCTTCAATTACTCGAATCATGACTTCCCCTATTCAATGTAAGTAAACATGCCCTAGAATCAGTAGCAGCTGTAAATTGGGAAAATATGAGCTAATGGAACAAATGCTAATGGTAGCAATTGGATTCAATAAAGAGAATGTGACCGACCAACCTTATCCACCCATAAGATTAAAGCTCACGTATTTTACTCAACAAAGTCATTTATTCTTCTTGATGGAAGTCCAGTGTGAAATTCTAAATAGAGAATAAATGACTTATGGTTTTAGAAGCCTAGACCCTTGTAGACCAATTAGCAAGGATTAAATTCACAAACTAAAGATTAATTGCCCCTAAAAATGGTGATTTAATCCAGACAAGCCAGTTGCTAATTGATTTTAAGATTGGGCCCAATTTCAAATATCCCCAAAGCCCGAGGAAATTTGATCATCGCCGCTGATCTCAATTCAAATAAAAAAAAGATCTTTTGGAAGATCTTTTTCTCATAAAGGAGGCCCATGTGACATTGAAAGTCAAAGTTTTCAACTAAAGCAGAGGAAGTGATGGGGAGTTAATGGAAGTAAGTTAACCAAAAGAACACTCTCCATAAACATTTAAAAAGCCAGGAAAGAAGGGGCAGCCGAGTTCCCTTTCTATACCCATAGAGGGCTCTACATTGGAATAGGATGTGTTTCTCAAGAAATAAACAGGAGACATGAGAGTTGTTTGCCAGAAAAAGCAAAAAGACCGTCATAGAAGCTTACTGTTGATGGTTCTTCTTTGCCAGAATAATAACTTCCCCTTTTTGTGTCATTGGAAAAGGAAAATCCTTTTAAAAGATCTGCCACCAAATATTAAAGATTAAAAAACCCTCATTCAGAGTTCTCTATAAATATGAGAGGAGGTGAACAGATTGAAGGACAGACAAAAAATCAATCAAGACAAAAACTCTCAAGTTATATTAACAAATTCAAAAGAACAAGGTCATTCAAATCTCAAAAGCCTTTAGACTCTGAAGCAATCAAGCCATTCAGTTTGAAAATTCATCCAACCCCCAAGCAAAACAGCCAGAACTAAGGTTTCTGACCTCATTTCAATTCAAAGAAACAATTCACAAAGGAAATGAGACTTCTCTCGTTACAAATTTGGTTCAGCATAGACCAAATCAAGCAGGATCCAAGTTTTTCACAATATGAAAACCTCAACAAATTTATAGAGATGCCTTGATCAAGTAGAACAGGTACTATAGTGCAACTCCAGTCCAACAGTCATCAATGCAGCCACTTCTGGCCTTGTCCAGACTGAAGAGGCCTCAATTCTGCCCATCCAACAAGCCTCTCCATGGCTTAAACAGATTAAAGCTCTGCCAATCTCAAACATTGGTATCGATTTTCAGCTGAAACCCATCAGTTAAAGGTGTTGACGTTCGAATCTAGCATAGACTGAAACCTATCAGTTAAAGGTGCTGACGTTCGAATCCAGCATAGAATATTCAATCCAACCTGACTCAAAGACAGCTACCCAAGAAAAAATCGAAGCCCAATGTTCTGTTGTCCTTTTCGGACGTGGAAGTTCTCTTTTAAGTTGTGTAGTAGGCAGTTCTGCTTAAAACAGATTGATTTCTTTTAATATTTATTCTGGCCGGAACTACCAATCTTTACTGTGAAAAATTATGAAGTCCTCACCAGTCTGAGGCATGAAAAGAACTTACTTGGGAGATATTCCTCACCCAAATTCACAATCATTTGTTTCGAGTCAATAAACTTGGCGCGCAAGCTATCTACTTTTAAGTCTGTTAGGGTTTTTTAACTGCTAGCAGTGGGATGCTCATACACAAAAGAAAATTGACTTGTTGACCATCGATGGTTTTCAAGTCAATGGAGAATTTTACCCTACAATCACATGATTAAAAAGAAACAGGTGAACAGTTGGTCTAAGAGCAACAACCCCACTTAGCTTAAGGTTTTCATTTCGAATTGTGTGTTATCTTTCGCAACCCGCCTAAACTGTTTAGCTTTGCAGGTCTTCTAATTTGCTGAAATATGAATTGTGAATCGTCCTAATGGCTGTGGATGATGTGAGGGAACCTTTGATTTCAACACTAGGAGATCTTTCACCTCAGAGAAATCAAAAGAATCCTATGAAGAGTAGAACATATCGCCGTTGTGAAAGTGCTCCTCTTGCAGAGCATGTACCCTTAAAGACGACCGACACTGGCTCAGTTCCAGTTACTGAATCCATTTTTCGAAATTTACCCCAGAATTTTCATAAAGTAGCTACATTCTCGGCTGTCTACTTAGGCATATGAACTATCTGCTTCTACCTCGTGAGGAAGCAGATCAAGGGAGAGAAGACAAATGGAGTTCTATGCTGTTTATTTCTGTATCGTGACAATGACCACTGTTGGATATGGAGACCTAGTGCCAAACAACGTTCTTTCGAAACTACTAGCTTGTGCTTTTGTCTTCCCAGGAATGGCTCTTGTTGTGTTGATCTTGGGCAATGCAGTCGACTACTTGGTAGCAAAGCAGGAAATATTTCTTGATAAAGCCTTACATATGCATCAAAAAGTTGGTTGTATTGAAGTTCTTAAAGATGTTGAGACTAACAGTTTGAGGTACAAATGCATTGTAGCCTTTATCCTTCTTTTGGTAATCATAATTGCTGGCACAATCTTCCTAGCTACTGTTGAGCCACTGTTAGCTATTAAAAACCCTAACAGACTATGGAACACATATATATTTGCGAATGCTTGTGCCTTTTTCCCTCATTTTTGCCCAAATAAAAAATTCCCTCAATGTCATTTCAATTTTGATAATTATGATCTTATAGTTTTATCATTTTAGCAATTAAGTCCCAATTAAGGGTAAGCATTTGTTTTTCTCTGTAATATATTACACGGATTTATTACCGAGATTTGTTTTGAGTAAATTAAAGACTTCAATTATCTGAATGTAACGAGTTGAGCGCTTATGGTCAATTTTTTTTAAAGTTTGTTCAATTTACTGTCAAAATATGTCACCCACACAGTCCAATTTTTTAAAGAGTGGGAGTTAGTGTATATTGTCACATGGGTGTAGGTCCCAGTGTTAGCTAGCTAGCAAATTATTGTAACTAGTTACCATTTTTAGTATGGCAAGTACTTGAGTTTGTTTCATGGAAAATCAGCAAGCAAGCGAGCAGCTTTTGGAAAATTTTGCAACCAAGGCTTTGATTTGATATTTGGACTTTGGTCTTGGTTGGTATAATTTCTGCGTGTTCAAATGGTTTTCACGCTTTGCCTCCAACTCCTACTAGTCAAAACTATTCTGTGTGGACCAAATATGCAAAAAAGTTTGGATAAGGAGAAAAAAATTGTTTGGATTTTTTAAGAGGTATCAAAAATTTCGTTTTTAATTTTTCATTGCCCGCTTAAAAAATCAGAAAAAAACCATCGCACCTTATCCAAACGAGCTGAGAAAGATGTACACCGCTAGAACTTGCAGCTGTATTTGCACTCCCAAAGGGCAAGCCACGTACACTCCTCAACCAGAATTGATTAATTAATTGTCAATTATATGGTCATAGTCAATTTTTAAGTTGATTCATATTGTACCCTCAGTTTTGTGGGCAAATACTACTTAATTATGCATGCTATTTAGTGATTTAATTCTTTTCATTTCCTTGTATTTTTTGGAATGAGAAGATTTATAGGAGTATATAACATAGTTGAGGTAAATTGCGTGTATTGATTGAATTGATTTGTCAATTGTGTTTGACAAATTACAAGATGCACGAGCAATTAGACTACTTTAACAAAAGTAAAGAGGATCCACTTTTCGAATTCATGCATATTTATTGGCGCTTTGACATAATACAATATTCATAAGAAATGATGTATAGTATGAAAATACATAAACTTTTGGAATGGTTTCTTCAAGTACGTCGTTGTGTGATTTCCACAATTCTACGACGTTGCTTTCTTCCTATCACTTTAACAAGCCAATCTGGTGTTCCATTAGAGAGTACAAGATATCCCATAGATATTCCAATTACCACCCCAGATGCATACCCCATCAACACTACCTTCCAATAAAAACCATTCCCATGCTCCAAGTCATCCTCTTGTTGGAATGAGGATGGCGGTGGTTGATGTGCACCGCATGTTTTAGAAAGTGGCAATCCACACAATCCTGTATTTCCACTATATGAATCATTTTCAAATGTATAAAATTGTTTGCCATGAGGTATGGGCCCCACAAGTTGATTTTTTGAAACGTTGAACTTTTCAAGTGATGTCAAATTTACCAATTCCTCTGGAATATCACCAAAAAGTCTGTTTGAAGACAGATCTAACCATTCAAGATTGCACATATCGCCAAATGATGGTGGAATTGTACCTGTAAGCTCATTATAAGAAAAGTTAAGCCCCTTCAATAATTTAAGCTTACCGATTACTTTTGAAATCTCTCCTCGGAAAGTGTTGTTTGAGAAATCAATAGTTGTGAAGAAAGTTTGAATCTTCACCATTTCAATTTCGAAGCCTTTAATTGTCACTACCACAGTATCTTGATAGTAGTCCTCTCCCATATATTTCAATTCATGTTCTTGCGAGTTTGTCATGGTCGTCAAATGTTCAAAATATTTTGTTGGCAAGAGACCGCTAAACCGATTGTAGGAGAGGTCCATGATACGCAATTTTTGGAATGGAAACTTAGTTTCCGGAATGCCTATTTCACCATAGAATTTGTTAGACCTCAAGATAAGAACTTGCAACTTCGGAAGAGATTCCAACCAATTTGGGAATGTGCCTTGAATTTTGTTGTTTCCAAGGTCTAGAACTTCCAACTCTCTACACGTGAGCAAAGTTTGCGGCAACGACCCTTCCAACTGATTTCCATTAAGATCAAGATTTCTCAAAACGTTTCCCTTAGAAAATGTCCCAGGAATCACGCCATGAAATTTATTATTCCGTAGATCCAAAACAGAGAGGCTCTGGCTAAAGTTCCCTATGCATTGATGAATTTTGCCACTCAATTTATTATTAGACAAATCAAGGATTTCAAGGCTAGTCAAGGTGCAAATTGTTGGAGGCATCTCTCCAGTCAATTGGTTGTTTGATATGGAAAAGAAAAATGTGGAAGGTGATGGAATTGGAAGCTCTCCTTGGAGACAATTGTTGTGAAGGTTGAGATGTCCAAGGTTTTTCCACCGAAGGTGTCGTGCAGTGCCCGTCAAAAAGTTGTGAGAAAGATCCAAAGAATACAATGAATCTTTTGCGACATCCCACAACCATTTGGGAACTTCGCCTTGAATTCGGTTGTAGGAAAGGTTTAACGTCAACAAGTTTGGTGAGGCTCTTAGAAAGTATGGGAACTCACTTATGTTGCAAGACGACAAAGCTAGGGAATAAAGTTGAGGCCAGCTGTTGTTACTCAAATGGTTGAAACTCAAGGATAGATGGTTAGAGGAAAGATCGAGGTAAGAAAGACTTTGGAGTTTTGAGAACTTTTCAAACTCCACAGTGCCACTCAAGTTATTGGATGATAGATCAAGGTCCATAAGGTTCTCAAGTTCAAAGATTGATCTCGGAATCAGGCCATGCAGTTTGTTATCATTTAAAAAAAGGAATTTCAAAGAACGAGATTGGAACTCAATGATATTACCGCTGAGTTGGTTACTTCCGAGGAATAAGTACTCCAATGATGGCAAACTACCTAACCAAGATGGTATTGTTTCGTTGAGTTGGTTACTTCTGAGGTCTAACCACTCCAAGTTTGGTGAGGCTCTTAGAAAGTATGGGAACTCACTTATGTTGCAAGACGACAAAGCTAGGCTCCCAAGTTGAGGCCAGCTGTTGTTACTCAAGTGGTTGAAACTCAAGGATAGATGGTTAGAGGAAAGATGAAGCCAAAAAAGACTTTGGAGTTTTGAAAACTTTTCAAACTCCACAGTGCCACTCAAGTTATTGGATGATAAATCAAGGACTCCAAGGTTCTCAAGTTCAAAGATTGATCTCGGAATTAGGCCATGCAGCTTGTTATCACTTAAATAAAGGATTTTCAAAGAACGAGATTGGAACTCAATGATATTACCGCTGAGTTGGTTACTGTAGAGCCATAACGTCTCCAATGATGGCAAACTACCTTACCAAGATGGTATTGTTCCGTTGAGTTGGTTCCCATTTAAATAGAGGTCGGTTAAGTGTCGAGGAATAGGACCCACCAGTTGTTGTTTTGAAAAATCATATAAAGAAGAGATCGATGTCGAGTTGCTATCAACCTTTGGAAACTGACCGACATAATTGTTGTCACCAAGATTCAAGTGAACGAGGCTCTCAAGGTTTAAAAATAACGACCATGGGATTTGGCCACCAAAACTGTTATACGAGAGGTCCAACTCCATGATTTGTGTGAGGTTAGCAACAAATGCAAGATACGATCCTACAAAACTGCAATTGCTAAGATACAAAGCTCTCAAAGACTTGAAATTTCTTGTTAGACAATGCCAATCTACTGAAATTCTAGTTTGAGAGAGCTTCAAGGTTTCGAGTGGACTGCTCCAGTTAGAATTGGGGAGAGAACCTGTGAGGTTATTGTTGAAGCCTAAGCTTAGTACTCGAAGGTTTGGTAGGTTGAAAATGCTTTTTGGGAATTTTCCTCGCAAGTGGCAATTATCGAGTGTAAGGGTTGTCAAAGAAGAAGAGAGATTCTTGAAGGAATCAGGTACAACTGAAGACATGTCAACACCGTACAGTTGAAGCTCCTTAAGATTGTTTAGGTTTTGGACAATTCTGTTAAAATTAAGAGTATCTAATCTCACAACTGAAAATGAATATTGCGAGAGATTGAGAGAAACCAAGTTGGAAAGGTGGGAAATTTCGGAAGGGATTGGGCCACTGAAATTGGAGTAAGAGAGGTCTAGGTGAGTCATACTTACAAAGCCACCAAATTTGGACGAAATTAGGGAACCTCTGAAATCATTTTCAGAGAGGTCTAGCCTCTTGAGATGGCCAAGAGAGAATAAGCTGCTATTGGAATGGATATTGCCTTGAAGCCCACCAAAATGAAGGTTGAGACCGATCACATGACCAGTCATCTTTTCACAAGTGACTCCACTCCACGCGCAACAATCCTTGCCTTTCTGCCAAGTAATTGTACTATTAGAATAAAGAGTTGGTCCATTAAGTAATTCAACTTCAAGAGAGGAGGTATCAATGGAAAAGGAGTTCTTGAATTGAAGCAAAGCAGAGTTGTCATGGGGATGGCATAAATGCCTTGAAGAAAGAGAAGAGGAAGAGTTAGATGATGATGAACAAGTAGAGTTGAATTGACAAGTAGTAAAGAGCAGGAAGAGGAGGCACAACCAACCCATCTTTCCTTCAAGTAGAGTTGAAGCAAAGCAGTATATTCTTCTAAATAATTTTGTGAGCAACTCAATCCTGGAGACGTTGATATTTATAACAAGCTTCATGAACAGTGATTTATCTATGATGTCACGACATGAGATGGGAAGTACTTGAGTTTGTTTCATGGAAAATCTTTTGGAAAATTTTGCAACCAAGGCGTTGATTTGATATTTGGTCTTTGGTCTTGGTAGGTATAATTTCTGCGTGTTCAAATGGTCTTGGTAGTCAAAAGTTGTCCAAATATGATTCACATTCTTTGTGTAGACCAAATATGATTCACATTTGCCCTCTCCTTCACGCTGATTCTTCTCATCTCTCTGCTAACTTTGTCTCTGCCCTTAGGCCTTTTGTCCAATCTGTGAATCAACTTTCAGAGCAAATTCACACAAGTTAAAAAAGCATTTGCAGCTTTGCATTCTCATTTAGGATCACCTTCTTCAGAAAAGGATGGCATAATTATATAGAAATTAGCTAATACATATGTCAATTGAAAATGGTTTTGAGATTAATTAGATGTGCATGCTCTTCATATGTCTTTTGTTTGGCGTGGTTTCCTTCTCATCCTCTGATGTTTTCTTTGGCTTCTTCGTCGTTTTTTGGTACAAGTTTGGATAAAGAGAAAAATTGTTTGGATTTTTAAAGAGGTATTAAAGCTTTCGTTGTTTGTTTTTTTTTCTCTTTCTTTTCCTTTTGGGTTGGTTGAGCATTAATTCTTTTGTTTTTGGCTCAGCAATTTTACTCACTCACTCTCTTCTTCATATTAATAAATTGACCATCATGTTCTGTCAATCTACTTTGTTGGTTTTCTGAACTTTTTTATATTTTAAGTTTTTTTATTATAAGGTTTTATATTTTAAGTTGCCTTGAGGGCATGTTTACATATCAGTAATGGGTATGGGAGGAAAGGGAATGATTTCCATTCCTGACTTCCCCTGCGTTTACTTGCAATCAGGAATGAAAAAATAAGTGGGCCCCACCTCAAAATCCGTAATCACATCCCCTCAAAACTAGGTATCAGATCAACTAGGAGGAGTAGTCGATACGATTCCCATTCCTATTTTCTCTTAATAACTTCCAAAAATACCCTTACTACTTTACCATAATTCCAACTAGGGGGAGTTTAATCGTATGAAGATTATGCATGTTATTATTATTTGATTGTTTACTAATTACGTAGGTGAAAGATATATATTTATTGGAGTAATTTATTTTTTTGTTTGAAATTGGCTCTGGACAAAGGTGTTATTAACATTATCATTGAACTGGGCTCTTACTGTTCATCTTGTTCAGCATATTGATTCCTCATGTTTACATCGCCTTACTGGTTTGCTGCAGGATTAGTTTGGTCTCCTTAGCTAATTTGAGAATTATATATGTGCTGTGGTGAAAATGAGCAGGACATTTTAGTAATCAAATTAATTTGGATTCCGATTCATGAAAATTAGTAAACAATAACAATGGGAATCAACCCCATTCCTTTGCTAATTCCATATGTTTAGTAAACAGCTTAATGGGAATGATTCTTCCCATACCGATTCAGTAGTTCCCCGATTCCTAAATTCTCTGATTCCTTACTTTCTCCATTACTGATACGTAAACATGCCCAAGTGAAGTGGAACATCAAGTAGGAAGCAACTTTCGGCTGATTTGAGGAACTTCAATTTGCTATTACCAATGTATTAGGAATTAATGCATTCTAGTGCTGGTAGGCAAAAGAGATAATGTCTGCCGACATTATACTTGGTGCTTTGGATTATTCTTTCCCTTCTTTGACTATTTAGTCAGGCAAGTAGTGCATGAGAAAAGTGTGCTTGTGTCTAGCAACATTAATTCTACTAAAAATTTTGTGAGCAACTCTATTCTGGAGATGTTGATATTTATAACAAGCTTCGGCAACAGTGATTTATCTATAATGTCACGATATGAGTCTAGTAGATATAGCATAAGGTTGTCCTGCATTTAAAGTTTCCACAGTGCTAAGATGGCAAGTACTTAAGTTGATTTGGTATTTGGTCTTGGTAGGTATAATTTCGGCGTGTTCAAATGGTTTCCACGTGTTACCTCCTACTTCTACTAGTCAAAAGTTGTAATTTCTGCGTGTTCAAATGGTCTTGGTCAATCTTTTTCACATTTTCTTTAATGTGGGGTAGGGAGAGTTTGGATGTGGCTCTGGCTTGGGGAATTGGGGCTAATGTGGGTTGTTTGCGGGGGAAAGAGAGAAGAGAGAAGGTTGTTGCGGTTGAGATTAATTATTTTTATTTATTTTAGCTTTTAAAGCTTATTTTTATTTTTTATTTATTTATTTATTTATTTTGAATTTAAATATTTTTATTTTTATTAATATTTTAATAGAAGTTTAATAGATTGGATTATATTAGCTAACGGTGCTAAACACAGGTACTAAATTGGCCAACAGGCTAAAACACAGGGACCATTTAACATTTAAGCCAAATTGCGCAAGATAGTGGTAACGGCCCTTCCAACTAATTTCCATTAAGGTCAAGATTCCTCCAAATGTTACCCTTAGAAAATGTTGATATTTATATGAAGCTTAATGAATAGTAGTTTATCTTCTTTAGATAAACAGAGCACCATTGTCACGCAGTGGTAGGTCCCATTGTTAGCTGCTACACCAATTTGAATTGTTGATAATTAACATTATTGAGGGTGAAGGCCTACGTCTATTCATCTAATTGGAAAAAATTTGCCCCAAGTCTTTGATATTTGGTAGTCTTTCGTCTTGGTACATACGTAGGCATTTCTGCGTGTTAAAATGGGCACCTTAATTTTCATTGGCTTGCTAATTTGGATTTATAATTTACCATCAAAATCGCTCTTGTTCTAATCAAGTTGTCCAAATATGATTCGAATTTGCGTATTGAAGAAGCCGGGAATGAGTATTCATAAATTGACCATCAAAATCGTTCTTGACTTTTGCCCCCTTCTTCACGCTCTCATTAATTCTTCACGGTTTTGCTTGTCTTTTCATTTTCTGTCTCCACCCTTAAGCATTTGATAGGCCTTAAGCCTTTAGTCCAATCTCTTTATGAACTTTCAGAGCAAATTCATAAACAAAAGTTTCTTTTAAATTTTCATTTATGAAAATACATCATCTTTCTCTAGGGCTAAAGAAAAGAAAGGAGTTAATAAATAAAGTCATCAACATAAAAATTAAACAATCCTTTAGATAAAATCTAAATAATATAGTAATTAAATCCTATATAAAGCTAGCTACTACAACCTCTCGGCCACATTTTCTTTGAATCTTGCTCAATCTTTCACATTTTCTTTGATGCACTCTCTCACATTAACATGCTAGAGTTTCCTTGTGCCTTCCATTCATCAGCTACCAAATTCCTAAACATGTATCATTACTAAGTTTGAAGAAGCAATTATATATGGCACTAAAACATGTTAATGTTACATTAATTTCATTACCTCATTCAACTTTTCTGCAACGTTGTTTGCCATGAGGTATGGGCTCTACAAGTTTGTTTTCCGCATGTTGAACTTTTCAAGTGTTGTTAAATCTGCCAATTGCCCAGGAATCTCACCAACAAGCACGTTTGAAGAGAGATCTAACCATTCAAGATTGCTAACATTGCCAAATAAAGACGGAATTGGACCTGTAAGATCATTATGAGACAAGTTAAGTCCCTTCAATGATGTTTTAGGAAGGTCCAGAGAAAGCTATTCTGCTTCTTTTTGGGTTCGAGTATTTATTAACCTTAGTTGTATAATTAGGAGTTCATTATTAAAGAAATATATACAACAATTAATTTGTATAAGTACCATGTAATTTGAATTTGGAAAAGAGTTGGCAAGACCTACAGCATAACAGGAGAAAGGGAAAACATGAGTCTCAATATGGTGACTTCGAAGTAATCTTCCTTTTAACTATAGAAAATTCTCTTGATAAATTCAATTGTAAGAAGATATATTTTTTAAGCTTAAATGCTAAAATAGTCCCTGTGTTTTATAACGTATCATGTGAGGGAACATGGGGTGATGGTTTTACCAATTAAGACCAATCTAATTAATTTGCTCAAATGAAAATTAGTAAAAAGGTAAAATTAGCAAGTGACCAAAAAGCAAAAGAAAGAAGGAATAGCGTATAAGAATTTTGGCATCTCTAGCCTATAGGTAACCCAAGCCCTTAAGAAACTATATTGCAAATATTGATCTTACTCATTTTATCCAATATTACTAGATGTGACATGACTTCATGATATCCAACATTCACTTTCCCAAAACATAGAAATTCATTTCAGGTGGGATAATTTTGTAGCCCATCTGGAGTTGTGAACAAAATCAGACTTACACATGTCAAGTTCCTGATCAGTAGGATTTCAAATTCCAAACCATTTGGCAGTTTGGAAAAAGTTAAATGCTTGAAAGTAAAACTAGTGCATAAAAAAGCCAGAGAATTTTTTCTCTGTATGGCAAACTCTGCGCAGGAGGTTGAGGCCATGGCAGCTGTTGAAGCCTGTTCTTTAGCTTTGGAACACGGTTTCAGACTTGTCCAGTTTGAGTCGGACTGCTTGGAGTTGGTGCGTGGGATAAATGGCAACATTAGTCTTGGTAGGTGGGAGTTGTACCCGTTCTTGTGTAGGATTCGGGACCAACTTGGCCATCCAAACTTTGAGTTTTCTAGCTGGACTTGGTGCCCAAGATCAGCGAATGGTGTAGCAGATCATATTGCGAATTTGGCTCGTGGGAAGATGAACAAGGAATCTTGGGTCAGGCGACCCCCATCTTCCCTGGTGCATATTCTGAATAAGGATGGTTTACCCAGCCCTCACCCTTAGTTAGCTTGGAGGCTTCTTGCAGGTGGCGACTTTTAGAGCAGCTCTGCGACGTCTGTGTTATGGCTACTTGCAGTTTGCTTATGTTTTGTTTCTTTATTCGTCCTATCTGTCTGGGACTTTTTCCTTTGTTTGGTTTCGTTTGGTGGCTGCTTTGGCCTGTTAATGAAATCCTACTTTCTGACCCAAAAAAAAAAAAAAAGCCAGAGAATTTTGTTTCCATTTCTGAAAGGGATTGATTTTGTATTTTGCTAGTGAGAGAGATATATGGGTCCGTCCTTCCTTCAGGGTGAAGTTAAATCTCAAACTTATTTGTTCGATTCTCACATTCCATATACCAATCAATGAAAGTGAGAGAGATATGTTAGCACTTGTAGCACATAAGCTTAAAAGCTCTTTTTTTTTAGTACAAGAGATAATCTGAACTATATAGGGGAGGAGGTTTCACCTAAAACCAACATAAAATTTGTCAGGCATCTAAATCCATCGATTTTGTAATTTATCCCTTCTATGAACTATGCCCAAAATGACATCTAAATTTATCAATTTCTTAAAACTCTACATAGTGGCAAGATGAAGTAGCTCTGTGTCCTCATGCAGGTTAAATGCAATATCTCGTATTGAGGCATTTTATCAAACACATTGCCCCCAAAGCACTAATGAAAGAAAATTATATTCAATTGACCCCTTTTGGCCCTTAATTGATACCCAAGTGACCTAGTATTCATGAGTAGAGATCCAAGTGAAGTTAAATTGACCCAAGAAAATTATATTCAATTGACCCCGTTTGCTACATAGAGCCATCAAATCTGTTCACCAATTAATTAGCAGAACAGATGTTAAAGTTCATAGTGCACTTAGAGTTTGAATGAATGAAACACTGTCACATTAATTTGGTGAACAAAATTCACAACTTTAGACAAAAATCCTTCTAACATGAAAGTTGAAGGAAATAAACACAAACTTCAAATTGAGAATTTACATAATGCGCATGTCATCATCAAGAAAACACTTTGCTAATTAATAGACATTGAGCCCTATACCAACCTAGACTTATTCCAGCACCTTACATGATAACGCATATAGACTTTTTACTCGAGCTGGCCTCTGATTTGGCCACCCTCTTCGTAGCATTACCGGCCGGCGGAAGTGCTGGTGGTTGTGGTGGCAATGATTGCGATTGTGATTGTAATTGTAGTGGCTGAGATTGCTGTGGAACTGACGACGGTGTTGATGGTAATTGTAACGGTGGCGGCCGCAGTGGCGACAATGGCATCATTATGAGGCGACTTGGATCATAATAATCAAACCCTCCAAATGGTGGACATGGATAGTAAGGTGGCACCGCATAAGGGTTATATCCATGTCCATATTCATATCCATATCCATGTTCATGTCCATATCCATATCCATGTCCATATCCATATCCATCTTGTCCAAAATAATCGTAGCCCTCCTTGACCTCACCATCAAACGTAAGACTTTTTAGCTCTGCATGTTTCCCTGACCCATCAAGCACCATTAGAAGTGTACTTGGATTTACTTTCCCTAAAACTTTCACTGTTCCTTGCTCTGCATCTATGTCAATTTTATAGACACCTAAATTTCTAAATAAATAAATAAATAAGTAACAAATCCTTAATAAAAACAAAAGATATGCAGTAGCAAAACCATTTATTTTCTAGAAAAAGAGAGACGAAAAACGGAAAATACCATAGATGTTCTGCAAGACATCATAGATCTTTGTCTTGCATGCTTTACATTTGATGTTCACTTTCAGAACACAAGTCTGTAAAAGAATGAAATAAAATATATATCAAATACCAGGAGATATACCAAGAATAAAATTTATAACCACCACTATGATTAAAAATAAATAAAAACAGCCAGTGGTAAAGCTCAGTTGGTTGAGCTCTTCCACATCCATTCATGTGGGAAGAGATTCGAAATCGAACACCCAATGGATATTTGTGTAAACCCCCTCCCCCATCGCTTGTACTCACCATATCAAATAAGTAAAAACCAAGTATTGTAAGGATTCTAGTCTAACCATTTGTGCAATGGAAGAATCCATGAGAGCAAATTCCGATAAAATTTCTGCAATGGGTTCTTGCAACTTTGCTTGAAAGGTTCATATAGACCCTTGACTTTTTAAAGTGTCATCATTTATAAATTAATTTTCGTTGAGGTAATTACTAGTATTTGTATATTTTGTAGTTGTATTTTGGCTGTCACATTCGCATTTAATTCCTAAAATCTCTCTTCTCGATATTCCTTGTAATTTTTGATTGGGACGAAATATTATGTCCAGTTGTGAAATTACTGTTTCCATAAACCTTGCAGGAGAGGAAAAGGCATGTAATAGTGGACGAATTCCCAAATATAAGTTACGTTAATTTTACTTTTCGACTTTTACTTCTTAATTTTGATTCAGAAAATATAAGTGTGTATATAGGACAGTTGTCTTTTGTACATTCGTCACAAATTCCAGCTATGCTCACTTTCTTCATGCTTATAAGAGAATCTCTCTTTATCTAGGCAATTATGAAAGCAAGACAAAAGTCAAATTAATTAAAAAGAAGATAAATATCGAGGAAATACCAAAAAAGTAATTTCACTTCTGTTTTTTCCTAGAAAAAGATACTGTAATTTCTTAATGGTTTTTTTTTTTTTTTTTAAATTTTATTTTTATAATCGTAATGTTCCATGAACTTATACCCGAATTTCAATTTGGTCTCGAACTGAGTTGCAGAGTATGGCCAGGGCTGGCCTTGACTTTTGGGTGGCCCTAGGCGATAAACTAAATGAGGCCCCTTCTCTTAGTATACAATTGCGAAAAAACAACAAATAAAATAATTTTATGTAGAGTGTAGCGTGTAAATAAAAAAGGTAGCATGCATTATAAAAGGACATATCTCCGTAAAAAAAAATTTAGATTAAATATTTAATATTATGAAGGAAATTACAAATTTACAAACCAACATTCCAGCAACCAAGGTATTAGGATAATATCGGGGAGATAACTTCAACATTTTTATGAATGATTTGGGCAATATATCGAGATATTATCGATAATATCCTGATACGAAACCCAAAAAATACATGAATTTTTTTGAAAAGCCTCCCCTGTTGCTCATAGAGGGATTCGAACCCCTCCCATTTTACTCCTTAAACACCTTAACCACCATATCACTTATGTTTTTGTGAAAATATGATAAAATATTTATATATATACATGGTTTTGTTTTGAATTCTTTTTGCAAGAAACAAATTTTCACATGAGATTAGTAGTAACTATGGTTATACTCATAACCAACCATTTCCCTACCCTTCATATCTCATTCCTATTGGGATGGAATCAAGCGACTCATGGAAAGAATCCGAGACTCAATCTTCAAATGATTTTGCTTATGGACAACGTCAACCAATCTCGGATCCATATGGGTGGCATGTTAACAATTACATGCAAAACTATTTTGGGGATTTATCATTTGATGACTACTCTTCAAAATATACTTACTCTACACATAGAGATGATGAAGATAGTGAAAATTTTGAACCTCATAGGAACTCTATGTGGTACTAAGTCACTCATGTATCTTACCATGCAATGTATAAAGTGTAAAATATTGTAGTAATTCATTATATATAAATGGTTATGGTGTGTTTAATCTTCTTTCATTAATTACTACATATTTTCTACACTTACAGTGTTTGCCAGCTTGCTATATAATCAACTTAAATCAATTAAATCCATCATGCAATGCATTTCCTTCCAAATTTTTGTGATAAACTAATAGATAATTGACTAAATAAACATCCTGCAAAGTTTCAATAAAAATTTCCAAGTTTTTCTTACAATTTCCGTGGTTTTTATTCAATTTTTACCGATACCGATAATATCCCGATATTTCCGTATTTTTGGACTTCCGATATTTCCGATACCACCGATATTTTAGACCTTGCTAGCAACCAATAATGGGAACATGTCAAGATACAT
Organism: Prunus kanzakura; assembly: GCA_020521455.1. NCBI lineage: Eukaryota > Viridiplantae > Streptophyta > Magnoliopsida > Rosales > Rosaceae > Prunus > Prunus kanzakura. Next base: position 151,409 of record BPUM01001049.1, read on the forward strand.
TAATACTAAGTATTTGTTCAAAATACTAAACCCTTTCCCTCAAGATTGGCTTATGGCTTCAAGCTTCATCACATGAGTTCAGCAAAATCCTCTTTGTGGCCTGTAGAAAGAATCATACAACATAAGAAAGTAACAAATGGTAGCACAATTGGACAAAGAAACTACAATAAGTAACAACATACATATTTTTTAAGACATCATTGTCTATGTATAATCTGGATCACAAAATCAGCTTTGAAAACAACATATGAAATGGTTGTAGCAAATTTGGACGGGCCCAAAATCTATGATCACCAACATATGAAGGGGTTGGTCATTTTCACTGAGATCACAAACCCCTTCATTAAGTAAATCATCAGCTGAATCTTTAATTGAAGAACTAGTTTTAAAAAACTTATCAAGAGCTCCTTTTTGAGTTTGAATCATTTTTTCTATTTTTCTCATTTTATTTCTTTTTGCACTTCCAGATTCATGTTTCCTAACCATTTTTCTAGGGCAACTCTTAAGTCCAGAAAGTGAAAGATAGACAACCAATGAACAAAACAAACACAACAAAGCAAACACAACCAATGAACTAAAGTGTTACAAAAAAAATAATTAAAATTAAGTAGCAAACAAAGAGCAATAAAACCTGGTTAAAGCTTATATAAAAAAGCCTCAATCTTCCAGAGCTTTGTTCAGGCTAGCTGTGTTGAAACTAAAATTTGAGAAACTCCACTTCGTACCTCCACCTGATTCATGTACATCTGCAATGATAAGATACATGCAATTCAATCAAGTATTCATAAATCTGATTACCACTCCGTATCTCTCTGTGTTTTGTTCCTATTGGAAATTGAAACAATAGTTTGCTGGGTAGGAACAAATATAAAGAAAAAAAACTATAAATCTAATTACCTTTTCAATTTCTCCTAGGATATGGATTGAAGGGAGATGGGGAAAACAGAAAAAAATATGATGGTGGATTATTAAGAGATCGGTGAATTAAATAGAGTTCCATGGAGAAATAACTAGGAGAGGGGTTGTTGCTCTTACTGGCTGCATAGAGTAGGAAACGAAGAGCTTCTGGATGGGAAGAGGAATAGCCTTCCTAATTCAATTACATCGCTGACTGTTTTGTCTTTTTTTTTTTATAAAAAAAAAAAAATTAAGTTGGACAGTTATATATATATATATATATTTGGGGCCCCTTTAATTGGAGGCCCATGGCCAAGGCCCTTCTCGCCTACCCCCAAGGCCGGCCTTGAGTACGGCCATGGTTGATCGGTGGGTTAGGAGGGGGGAGAGGAGGAGATGAGTTTTCAAATTGATGGTTTTAACTTTTCACTCTCAAATAGACTGTCAAATTGACCGAATGTGACGGAAAACCTCAATTGGTACAACTGAGAGAGTTCGATGACCAAATTGACTCCAAAATAAAAATTGAGGACTAAATTGACTCGGGTATAAGTTTAAGGACCATTATGGTTGAAAACTTTTTCTTAATATATGAGTTAGGAATGGTTGGCCCAAGTGCACAGTACAACCCACCTCTGTAAAGGAAAATTTGATAGTTTGGGCAGAATCGATTTAGCCTTCTTCAATATATATATATATTTTTGGAATAAATTGAATTTTCGTGAATTAATTATCACTTTGACCGTTGAATTTAAATTTGGGCCCTTGATTTTTTTTAAAAGTTAACTCAAGTTTAATAAGTAATATCTAATATGGTGATTTAATGATGGCTGCCTATAAAGGTCTCCATGGCATGTTTTCTCCTAAAGCTACTGAACTTTATGCAGCAATTCTGGGATTACGGATTGCAAGTCAACTGGGACATTGTTCTGTCATTTTGGAAATGGATGCAAAGGAGAATATCCTGAATCTTCAAACTTCTGAGCAAAGCTGGTCGGTGGAGGGTGCTTTAGTAGATGAAATCAGGGGCCTTTTTAGTCATTTTGCTCATATTTCTTTTCAATTTGCTCCTCGAGAATGTAACCAGGTTGCTCATCTATTGGCTAAGCAGGCGCTTCTGTCTCAGGACTTCCAAGTGTGGTTAGAGTATGGTCCTTTATGGATTTCTGATGTTTTGGCCAATGACAAATTATTTTCTTAATTTAATTTCTACTGGCTGTGATGTAGTGGTACTCTTTTTCCTTGACCGGATTTTCCTCCATTTGGGGGTTTTTAAAGGCAAGGTTTTAATAAGGCCACACTTGTTACATTACTAAAGTCCAATTTTCCTTTTGTACTATGACATTGTTGTTTCAATGAAGTTTGATAAAAAAAAAAGAAGAAAGTAATATCTAATAAAACTCATGGTCCTCAGATTTCATCACTCTAAAGACAATGCGTCACAATTCTGCAGGATCAATATTCAACATGACAGTTAGTCTCTGGATAGACCCATTTTTGCGCCACACCGAGTAAGAGAAAGAGGGGGAAAAAAAAGGAAAAACAGAGATTCGGATGCGATTAACTGAGATTTAATCAAATTCTCTCCCCTAAACAATGGTTTTGCAATGAAAATGTTGATTATGCTTGGCAGAAATCCTAAAATACAAGGTAACAAGTACAGATGTAGAAGATGTTAGATGTAGACTCCACCTTGAATTTTAGATGGTATGTACACCGCCGACAAAAAGTTAAGTTTGTGCACAGACAATGCTTCTAACTCAAATTTCACTCCTCTTTCCAGCATCAATTGTAGTTCCAATCTAAAAGAACAAAACTACTTCATGTCACTTAATCCAGTCACATGATGGGTGAAATAAGAAAGCTAACAGAGTCTTACCTCCACTCTGGCACTTCTCTTTGTAAGTAGCATCTACGTAACATGGCTTCCGTTTTCCTCTTGTCTGGCATGGTTATAAGGACCCTTATTTAATGTTACTAAAAGAAATAGTAATGCCAATGTAAATAAAGAACCATATCTCTCACCTTGTGCTGTCAAGGGAAGGAGACACTGTTGTGGAAGTTGGTACTTCTCCGAGTCCAAAAGGAAGCCTCCAAGCCAGAGTATCTCAGGGACCTGTAGAAATTTTGCATCATAGGCCATTTGCTTACATCACAAAAGAGTGGGTTAAAATTGGATTGTAACTTTATTTACATTACACTATATGAGGAGTCTACAAAAGAATTGACTTATTCAGCAGTTCTCTATCCTCAATATTTGCAATCTTCCTAGGTAGTTCACATGTTATTTAAGTTTGTAAACTACAGATAACAAGTTCGTAGAGTGATCTGGAAGCCTAACCATAGAACCAAACCGATATGTGGACAGGATGTCAAAACCGTACGGATCACAGTCTACCAAGCAATAGGTAGGGAGATGCAAAGTATCAACAAGAAGCCCCAAAAACCTGGCAAACATAAATGAAAAGTATGGAAAGTATATAGACAAAAGGGAAAAGAAAGTGCAAACAGATAAGGCAAGGCACTCTGTTACCTTCTTGTGGAAATATCAGGATATCCACGTCCCTGTGAAGAAAACAAAAATAGCATACCAACAAAAAAGTTTAATAAAAGCTGTTTCAAGGATCAATGAGAGTTATTTGGCCAAAAACAAGGGTGTATGCTTACAGTGATAACGATGCAGTGGTTTGCGTTGCAGAACTGGTCATTTGCCAATCGTTGAAAAACTATACAGAATACGAATAATGGTTTGTTCATAGAAACACACATCAAAATCAAATGATATCCAGCTAAAGCACCAGGGTTGCTAACAAAAAGAGTAATTACCTGATTCTTTCTCCACAACAAGTATGTATTTCGCTACACTAACAATATCTGCAGGTTAGAATTAATGATTTGAGCATGGTTTTCGACTTCATATGACACTTAGGGTTGATTATGTAATTACCAATGAACTTGTAAAGTTTACATTATCGAATTTGAATATCTATTGATTTTAAACATGAATATTTTAATATTTTAATTATTCTCTCTTAGTTAATCATCTGAATACCTTTGACCTCTTCAACATGAATGGGAACAGGAAAGGCCTGTATATGAACCAGATGCAGATGTTTAAGTTCAGACACAATAAAAATATGATTATGCAGAAGATGTCATCAAATCATTGTTTTAAAAATTTTAAAAAAACATGTTCCATTCTTACAGTGTTTGGCCTATTTATGCAATCAAACATGTTTCCAGCTTCTGAGAACCTTAACCAGCCCATTACCAACCTATAATGAGATAAAAACATTAATTATCAGTATGAGTTGACAGTACTTAAACCATGATCATAGTGATATCAACTCAACGAAAAAGTACCATAAACCTTTGAACAATTTTACCAACATTGTAAGGAAAGTTGAACCATACTGAACTAACAGGTACAACCCCCAAGAATAACAATGTATTCAACAGACCAAGAATACACAAATGTAAATGTAAATGATGATTGGCATAAGTCAATTTTATGAAAAGTCAAGCAGCAATGTACGCCATTATCTTCTTGTTTTCGAAAATCAAGCGAAATTTTCATGCGTACCCTTTTCCTACAGACACCTGCCAAAAGGAGGCAACATGAAGTAAATACCCCAAATGCTGTATGCGGCCTTATAAAATTAGAAGCTCATGTGGCAATTTCAAGAGTCTACTACTACTACTATTACTAATCATACACAACACATTGGAGCACATTACTATATATAAATAGATATAAATTTGATAAGGCCGATATAAGAGTACCCACCACGTTCAGATTGTGGCGACTACACTGCATAAGGATGCATATGTCATTGATCGCACGGTCTACAATTGACTGATCTGCATTGTAAATTAAGCAGAGATTATTACTAATTACTTGGAGAGGAGAGACCATGGACATAATGCATCAAGAATTTCCAATTAGAAAATATCACATCTAAACAAATATACCATATGTTCTCATGTTATCTTACCACAAATCAGTAGGCCTCAATTTCTATACCCATGATAATTTGAAAAATACAATGCATTTTTACCAAGGTTTAATTAATGTAAAAAGAAGAATAACATTTATCATAATCCAAGTTCAAGGTCTTTTAACAAACTATATCGTACAGCTCATATACCAGAGATTTATTCTTTAACATTGGAAATGAAAATAACTCAGATTCACCTGAAAATACAGAAGGGTGCATGTAATAGATATCTCTCTTAGACCCATGTCTGTTTTCTTGCAGAAGCTGCTGAACAATTACTAGAACCCTAAGCAAAACATCTGAAACAGATTTGGCAAACCGGGTAGTCAGTAATTCGTACATTACATAAATCTCTTGTACATTTATGATAGAGTTCAATTGTCTGTTATGTCCTTAGGCTGCCAATCAAAAATGGAAGATGAACACTTATTTCAGCTCATTCTTAAAAAGTAGTCTGAGTATTGTTAAAAAACGAAAAACAAAATCTAAGCTGCACTACATGAAAAGTTAAATACCATACCAAGCTCAACATAACCTACCCAATCTACGCAAATGGCTTTCCCTTCGAAGTGCGAGAGTCTCCTTCAAAATTGGCAAATCAGAGCTACAATAGCTGCGCATAACAATGTACCAGTTTGGATAACTAATTAGTAATTACTACCCAATCTACAAAATTATTAATTGTCCCGGAATATCGCACCCAAAGAAAAAAAGAATACTGAACATATTAAGAACTCTGTGGTGCTTGTTTGGTTGCTGAGAAAAACCAGGAAAATCTGAACGATGAACTAAATTCGAGAAAGTAAGCTTAGCATTTAACCAATTCGAATCGGGCTTCGTGCAGTAATTTCTGAAGCGATCGATGAGAATCTCCGGAGACCGTCCATTGCTGAGATCTTCAACTATAGCTCGAGTAAATTCTGCGCTCCATAATTCTTGCGTTAATGGAGATTCTTTTAAAATGATTTCTGGGTATTTATAGGATTGCTTGTGGGCCGAGTCAGTTTAGATCCGCTTGCTAAGGAATAGAACTTATAGAACTTATGTGTTTGTCAAACTTGGGCTTTCAAGAAATTGAGGAACTTAAGAATAAGGGAATAATGAATTCGTAATGGGTATCGGAATCATTCCAACTACTTATTCTACGGTAAAATTCATAATCAAATACCTTCCAAACGTGGAATCATATCAACTAGGGGGAGAAGTTGATTCGATTCCAATTCCTTATTCTCAAATTCTTCAATTAATCGAATCATGACTTCCCCTATTCAGTATAAGTAAACATGCCCTAGAATCAATAGCAGCTGTAAATTGGGAAAATATGAGCTAATTGAACAAATGCTAATGGTAGCAATTGGATTCAATAAAGAGAATGTGACCGACCAACCTTATCCACCCATAATATTAAAGCTCACGTCTTTTACTCAACAAAGTCATTTATTCTTCTTGATGGAAGTCTAGTGTGAAATTCTAAATAGAGAATAGATGACTTTGTTGAGCAAATGATGAGTGAGTGAATGAGATATATTATGATGAAAAGTCCTTTGCAAAAAAAAAAAAACTTGTTACATAATGACAAACAACAAGCTTTAACGAAAATTTTGATGAAATGCAATGACCGACACCAATTTGATATGTGCAAAAAAAAAAATTAACCATTATATTGATGGATTTAAATTCAAGGAGCATTTCTGATATAAAAAAATTCTTAAGGAAAAGCGTGTGTTGGTGTATTAATGACGGTGCCTCATCCACATGTTGTGGGCCGACGTGTAGTACACATCACACACGGATCAAACACAGTTGAGAGGCTTGGAGTTTCAGACTGAGATCTTCAGAGATCCCCTTATTGCACAGATAGTTGAAGCGCCTGGATCGGCAGAGATCCAGGCCGAACAAAAGGGAGGAGCCTTTGTCATCCAAGAGCAGGAAGCTCCAGTTCCTCCAACAGGGCCCGCTCCAGTTTCTCAATTTTGTCGGCAAATATTACTTAATTATGCGCGCTATTTAGTGATTTAATTCTTTTTATTTCCTTTTATTTTTTTGGAATAAGAACATTTATAGGAGTATATAACATAGTTGAGGCAAATTGCGTGTATTGATTGAATTGATTTGTCAGTTGTGTTTGACAAATTACAAGATGCACGGGCAATTACTCTACTTTAACAAAAGTAAAGAGGATCCTCTTTTCGAATTCATGCATATTTATTGGTACTTTGACATAATACAATATTCATAAGAAATGATATACATGTATGAAAATAGATAAACTTTTGGAATGGTTTCTTCAAGCACATAGCTATGTGATTTTCACAATTCTACGCCATCACTTTATGCCAACCACTTTCACAAGCCAATCGGGTGTTCTGTTAGAGAGTACAAGATATCCTACTGATATTCCAATTACCACCCCAGATGCATACCCCATCAACACTACCTTCCAATCAAATCCATTCTCGTGCTCCAAATCACCATCTTGTTGGAATGATGATGGCGGTGATTGATGTGGACCACATGTTTTTGCTAGTGGAATTCCACACAATCCTACATTTCCACTATATGAATCATAGTCAAATGTATCAAATTGTTTACCATGAGGTATGGGCCCCACAAGTCGATTTTCTGAAACGTTGAACTTTGATAGTGATGTCAAATTTACCAATTGCTCCGGAATATCACCAACAAGTTTGTTTGAAGACAGATCTAACCATTCAAGATTGCACATATCGCCAAATGATGGTGGAATCGTACCTGTAAGCTCATTATGAGAAAAGTTAAGCCCCTTCAATGATTTAAGCTTACCGATTACGTTTGAAATCGTTCCTCTGAAAGTGTTGTTTGAGAAATCAATAGTTGTGAAGAAAGTCAGGATCTTCGCCAATTCAATTACATAGCCTTTAATTGACACTGCCACAGTATCCTGATAGTAGCCATCTCCCATATATTTCAGTTCATGTTCTTGCAAGTTTATCATGGCCGTCAAATGTTCAAAATATTTTGTTGGCAAGAGACCGCTAAACTGATTGTAAGAGAGGTCCATGATACGCAATTTTTGGAATGGAAACTTAGTTTTTGGAATGCCTATTTCACCATAGAATTTGTTAGACCTCAAGATAAGAACCTGCAATTTCGGAAGAGATTCCAGCCAATTTGGGAATGTATCATGAATTTTGTTGTTTCCGAGGTCTAGAACTTCCAACTCTCTACATGTGAGCAAAGTTTGCGGCAACGACCCTTCCAACTGATTTCCATTAAGATCAAGATTTCTCAAAACGTTTCCCTTAGAAAATGTCCCGGGAATCACGCCATGAAATTTATTATTCCGTAGATCCAAAACAGAGAGGCTCTGGCTGAAGTTCCCTATGCATTGATGAATTTTGCCACTCAATTTATTATTAGACAAATCAAGGATTTGAAGGCTACTCAAGCTGCAAATGGTTGGAGGCATCTCTCCAGTCAATTGGTTGTTTGATATGGAAAAGAAAAGTGTGGAAGGTGATGGAATTGGAAGCTCTCCTTGGAGAGAATTGTTGTGAAGGTTGAGATATCTAAGGTTTTTCCACCGAAGGTGTCTTGCAGTGCCCTTCAAAAAGTTGTGAGAAAGATCCAAATAATACACTGAATCTTTTGCGACATCCCACAAACATTTGGAAACTTCACCTTGAATTCGGTTGTAGGAAAGGTCTAACGACCTCAAGTTTGGTGAGGCTCTTAGAAAGTATGGGAACTCACTTATGTTGCAAGATGACAAAGCTAGGGAATAAAGTTGAGGCCAGCTGTTGTTACTCAAGTGGTTGAAACTCAAGGATAGATGGTTAGAGGAAAGATTAAGGTGAGAAAGACTTTGGAGTTTTGAAAACTTTTCAAACTTCACAGTGCCACTCAAGTTATTGGATGATAGATCAAGGGATCGAAGGTTCTCAAGTTCAAGGATTGATCTCGGAATCAGGCCATCCAGCTTGTTAGCACTTAAATCAAGCCATGACAAAGAACGAGATTGGAACTCAATGATATTACCGCTGAGTTGGTTACTTCCGAGGTCTAACAACTCCAAGTTTGGTGAGGCTCTTAGAAAGTATGGGAACTCACTTATGTTGCAAGACGACAAAGCTAGGGAATAAAGTTGAGGCCAGCTGTTGTTACTCAAATGGTTGAAACTCAAGGATAGATGGTTATAGGAAAGATCAAGCGAAAAAAGACTTTGGAGCTTTGAAAACTTTTCAAACTCCACAGTGCCATTCAAGTTATTGGATGATAGATCAAGGTACATAAGGTTCTCAAGTTCAAAGATTGATCTCGGAATCAGGCCATGTAGCTTGTTATCATGTAAAGAAAGGCTTTGCAAAGAACGAGATTGGAACTCAATGATATTACCGCTGAGTTGGTTACTTCCGAGGGATAACAGCTCCAATGATGGCAAACTACCTAACCAAGATGGTATTGTTCCGTTGAGTTGGTTCCCATCTAAAATGAGGATAGTTAAGTGTCGAGAAATAGGACCCACCAATTGTTGTTTTGAAAAATCATATAAAGAAGAGATCGATGTCGAGTTGCTATCAACTTCTGGATACTGACCGACATAATTATTGCCACTAAGATCCAAGTAAGTGAATGTCCCAAGGTTTAAAAATAACGACCATGGGATTTGGCCACCAAAACTGTTATACGAGAGGTCCTACTCCATGATTTGTGTGAGGTTACCAAGAAATGCAAGATACAATCCTACAAACCTGCAATTGCTGAGATACAAAGTTCTCACAGACTTGAAATTTCTTATCAGACGATGCCAATCTACTGAATTTCTAGTTTCAGAGAGCTTCAAGGTTTCGAGTGGACTACTCCAGTTAAACTCGGGGAAATAAACTGTGAGGTTATAGTTATACCTTAAATCTACGAGTCGAAGATTTGGTCGGTGGAAAATGCTTTCTGGGAATTTTCCTTGCAAGTGGCAATCACAAAGTTCAAGAGTTTTCAAAGAAGAAGAGAGATTCTTGAAGGAATCAGGTACAATTGAAGACATGTCAACACCGTCCAGTTGAAGCTCCTTAAGGTTGGTTAGGTTTTGAACAATTCTCTTAAAATTAAGAGTATCTAGTCTCGCAACTGAAAATGAATCTTGCGAGAGATTGAGTGAAACCAAGTTGGAAAGGTGGGAAATTTCGAAAGGGATTGGGCCACTGAAATTGGAGTAAGAGAGGTCAAGGTGAGTCATACTTACAAAGCCACCAAATTTGGACGAAATTGGGGAACCTCTGAAATCATTTTCAGAGAGGTCTAGCCTCTTGAGATGGCCAAGAGAGAATAAGCTGCTATTGGAATGGATATTGCCTTGAAGCCCACCAAATTGAAGGTTGAGACCGATCACATGACCAGTCATCTTTTCACAAGTGACTCCACTCCACGTGCAACAATCCTTGCCTTTCTGCCAAGTAATTGTACTATTAGAATAAAGAGTTGTTCCATTAAGAAATTCATATTCAAGAGAGGTATCAATAGAAAAGGAGTTTTTGAATTGAAGCAAAGCAGAGCTGTCGTGGGGATGGCATAAATGCCTTGAAGAAAGAGAAGAGGAAGAGTTAGATGATGATGAACAAGTAGAGTTGAATTGACAAGTAGTAAAGAGCAGGAAGAGGAGGCACAACCAACCCATCTTTCCTTCAAAATCTAAAAGTATATATTCTTCTTAATAATTTTGTGAGCAACTCTGTTCTGGAGATGTTGATATTTAAAACAAGTTTCGGCAACAGTGATTTATCTATAATGTCACGATATGAGTCTAGTAGATGTGGCATAAGGTTGTCCTGCATTTAAAGTTTCCACAGTGCTAAGATGGCAAGTACTTAAGTTTGTGGAAAATCTTGTGGAAAATTTGGCAACCAAGGCGTTGATTTGGTATTTGGTCTTAGTAGGTATAATTTCTGCGTGTTCAAATGGTTTCCACGTGTTACGTACCTCCAACTTCTACTAGTCAAAAGTTGTCCAATTTCTGCGTGTTCAAATGGTCTTGCTCAATCTTTTTCACATTTTCTTTAGATAAATAAAGTCATCAACATAAAAGTTAAACAAATCCTTTAGATAAAATCTAAATATTATAAAGCTAGTTCCTATATAGTAATAAAAAAACATATTGCAACTTAATTATATAAAGATCGTACTGGGATCGGTTGTGGGGGTAGGGAGAGTTTGGATGTGGCTGCGGCTTGGGGAATTGGGGCTTTTGGGTATGGGTGGGGAAAGTAGCTAAGGTGGGTTGTTGCGGGGGAAAGAGAGGAGAGAAGGTTGTTGTGGTGGTTGAGATTAATTATTTTTATTTATTTTAGCTTTTAAACCTTATTTTTATTTCTTAATTATTTATTTATTTTAATTGAATTTAAATATTTTTATTTTTATTAATATTTTAATAGAAGTTTAATAGATTGGATTACATTAGCTAACGGTGCTAAACACAGGGACTAAATTGGTCAACGGGCTAAAACACAGCGACCATTTAGCATTTAAGCCAAATTACGCAAGATAGTGGTAACGGCCCTTCCAACTGATTTCCATTAAGGTCAAGATTCCTCAAAATGTTACCCTTAGAAAATGTTGATATTTATATGAAGCTTAATGAATAGTAGTTTATCTTCTTTAGATAAACAGAGCACCATTGTCACGCAGGTGTAGGTCCCATTGTTAGCTGCTACATCAATTTGAATTGTTGATAATTGATATTATTGAGGGTGAAAGCCTACGTCTATTCATCTAATTGGAAAAATTTTGCCCCAAGTCTTTGATATTTGGTAGTCTTTCGTCTTGGTACGTACGTAGGCATTTCTGCGTGTTAAAATGGGCACCTTAATTTTCATTGGCTTGCTAATTTGGATTCATAATTGACCATCAAAATCGTTTTTGTTCTAATCAAGTTGTCCAAATATGATTCGAATTTGCATATTGAAGAAGCCAGGAACGAGTATTCATAAATTGACCATCAAAATCGTTCTTGACTTTTGCCCCCTTCTTCACGCTCTCATTAATTCTTCACGGTTTTGCTTGTCTTTTCACTTTTTGTCTCCACCCTTAAGCATTTGATAGGCCTTAGGCCTTTAGTCCAATCTCTTTATGAACTTTCAGAGCAAATTCATAAACAAAAGTTTCTTTTAAATTTTCATTTATGAAAATACATCATCTTTCTAAAGGGCTAAAGAAAAGAAGGGAGTTAATAAATAAAGTCATCAACATAAAAATTAAATAATCCTTTAGATAAAATCTAAATAATATAGTAATTAAATCCTATATAAAGCTAGCTACTACAACCTCTCGGCCACATTTTCTTTGAATCTTGCTCAATCTTTCACATTTTCTTTGATGTACTCTCTCATATTAACATGCTAGAGTTTCCTTGTGCCTTCCATTCATCAGCTACCAAATTCCTAAACATGTATCATTATTAAGTTTGAAGAAGCAATTACGACAATAAAACATGTTAATGTTACATTAATTTCATTACCTCATTTGGTAGATATTTAATTAATTGTTATAGTTACCTCTTTAAATCTAATTCAACAATTTTCTTAAAATATATATATATATATATATATATATAACCAAAATTCTAAACGTAATGGAATGGACAAATTTACACCCCCTTGTTGACAACAAAAGAGTGCTGCTGTTGCAGATTTTTGTGTCTTTCTATGAATGATGTGCTTTTCACAACTTCTTTGTTTGTGCAAATATCTTTTAGTGAGAATATTCGCCGATGATCCTCTTTTCTCTCGATCGTCTTCTTTCTCGAACCTTGCAAAATAATGGCTGTTAATCGAAGAACATTGGTTTGGTGTTGGCCAAAGGGTATCCGATGCCTAAGTTAGTAAAATAGTCTAAAGGATATGCGAATTTAACTGAAAAGATGGAGTTTTCCTCTCCATGGAGACGAGGAGGTGCGGATCCTGGGAGTGGGGGTGACAGCGTGGAACCGTGACAGAGGGAGAGAGAAAAAAAGGCATTAGCTTTTTGCTAGGGTTTTCAGAATTACCTTCTTTGTGTCATCAATTTAACTTAAATAGCCCTCCTATTTTGTAACCTTCATTTGCCATACAAAATATTATACTACTAGGCTCAGATGTGCAGTCAACACATTTTATTTAATTTTAAGCAACAAAGCAAGTGGAAGGCACGAAGAAGATCCAAAAAAAAAAAAAAAACTGAAAACTATTTATATGGTTTATTTATTAAATAGTTTTCCTTGGCTTGATACTTCTACGTCTCATTAGTGGTGTCTTTCCTATCTTTTTTAGGGTTTGTTTCTTACCAAAACCAACAAAACAGAAACTTTAAGCAAATTTATTGAAAATGCAAGCAAATGAAATGGAACATATTAATAAAACATTGACGGAGTCATCAAACTAGTCCAGAGAAGTTGCAAGAAGAGAATTGCTTATCGCACCACTAACTATAAGAAAATTCAATTATCAAATGCATTAACAAAAGAAATCATATTAAGATGAAAAAGAAGAAATCAGAACACGCATATTATTGTAATTAGCAACTGAGAAAACAAATAGCTAATTACTATTAAGAATTGTGTAATCACAAATAATATAGGAATCAACTATTATATACGTCAATTAACAATTGTAAAATAGAACTATATTTTTATTTTACCTCCTTCTTTACATTCTTTCTTCTCATGTGCTTATGTACGGCTTTGGTTGTCTTTCTACTGTCTGCCCCTACCCTTAAGCATTTGGCAGGCCTTAGTATTTTAGTCCAATCTGTGAATGAGCTTTCAGAAAAAATTCATAAACGAAAAAAAAGAAAGAAAAAAAAGAAGGTACCAACGTTTCATTTCATTGTAGGAAAAGATGGAACAACTTTAACGTTAACTTGCACATGAAATGTTTATCACTATTGTGTGCAAGAGGTTTTTTATTTATTTTATTTATCGAAAGTGTGCAAGAGGTCCAAATATGATTCGAATTTATGTTCACCAATTATTCTAGTGTATTGAACACGCAAGGAAAGAGTATGCAAAAATTGACCATCAAAATCGTTCTTGGCTTACCAATGACTTTTGCCTCCTTCTTCACGCTCTCTCGTTAATTCTTCTCATCAACTTTTTGCACGGTTTTGCTTGTCTTTTCACTTTGTCTCTACCCTTCAGCATTTGGTAGGCCTTGCCTTTAGTCCAATCTCTGAATAAACTTTCAGAGAAAATTCATAAAGGAAAAAAGGAAAAGGGACCAACTTTTACTTCATGAAAGCATTGCATGCCGCTTTGTATTCGCAATTTGGATTCAAAACATCAAAAAGGACTGCATCCTAAGAATGCCCATTGTATAAATTAGCTATTACATTTAAAATCAAAATATGCTTTCTCAGATAGTATTGTGCCAAAAAAAAAAATTCTTTTAATTTTTTATTTATGAAAATACATTATGTGTTATAAAATTAAGGGTAATTTTCATTTCACTACATTGAAGTTTACCAAATTTCAGCCTTTGATACATCACATTTTTTGGTCGTCTCAGTTGCATTGATAATGTTTATGTTTATATCACTTTCATATTAGGTTTTGGGATTTCTACTTCTTGGATTGTGTAGACAACAGGTCAGTGAAAAGTATGTAATCCTTAATATGATAATTGTGGTCTAGAGATGTAGTAATTATTTAATGGGAGATTCACTAATATATCCAATATAGGAGCCCAAATTATAAAAATACCCTATCTGAAATAGACTTTAGAAACACACCCAAAACTCATTTATAACATAACAAAAAGGCTTTTAACTTCTTTTAAATTACAAAACTGCCATTGATTTCTCAAAACTAACCCAACCCCAAAACATATAAACAAGCCCAAAATACTCGATAGGACATCAAAGTAATTTAATAATCAAAATTAAATTCAATAGGGCCAATTGTCATTTTTTGGGTTTGTTTTGGGTTTGTTTATAGAAATTAAATGGTGTAGGGTTTATTTATAGTTTTAGTGCTAAGAATGGGTGTTTGACTAAATATCTCTTATTTAATCTCAAAGTCTCTCTGGGCTAGAGCCCACTGTAGCCCATAGGGTAGTTCTGCCCGTGATTGTGCCTTGTAAGTGTTACGGCATGACTAAGGAAACAACAGAAGTCTAGCTAGTATAACGATTGGGTGTCCCATTGTCACAGTGTAGGTCCCAATATTAGCTAGCTTCTACACCAATTTGAAGTGCTGATAATTGACAATAAGGGTGAAGGCCTGCTACACCAATGTTAGCTCGCTTTTTTTTTTTTTTTTGGTAATTCGTTCATGTAATTGGAAAAAATTTGCACCAAGTCTTTGATTTGTGGCCGTCTTTGGTGTTGGTAAATAGGCATTTTTGAGTGTTAAAATGGGCACCTTAATTTCCATAGGCTAATATGGGTTCCACTTGTTACCCGCAACATGTACTAATCAAGTGGTCCAAATATGATTCGAATTTGCATATTGAAGAAGCCGGGAACAAGTATTCATAAATTGACCATCAAAATCGTTCTTGACTAGTAGTCACCAATGACTTTTGCCCCCTTCTTCACTCTCTCATTAATTCTTCTCATCTGCTTCTCCACGGTTTTGCTTTTCTTTTCACAACGAAGCCGAAAGGTATAGTTGTTTCTTTTCTACTCTTTTTTTGTAATTTGATCTGCATATTATAATTTGATAACTTTTGGAAGGTTCGAAAATTTGCTACATTTTCCTAAGGTTTGATCTGCAGATTAATTAACCAGTATCTTGTGGATTTTAACAGGTGTGAAATCTCTAGTTGTTTGGACTCAGGTAAATTTGGTGTCGAAGCCACTTTTGAATGTGTCTTTGTGATTCTGTCAAAGCCACCCTTGGCCTCTCCTTCTTTTCATTGTGAACTTGGACTAGGGCTCCATTTGACAGCGCACTCGCACTAACCCAAATTTCTTTATAATTAGGGAGTCTTTGAATCATATTGCATTTCAAGGAATGAACTTTGCCCTTATCTACATTGCACTAACCTTCAATTGTCCTCATAAATTTGCTACATTTTCCTAATGCTTGAATTCCTTGTTTTTTTCTTTCTTTCTCATTTTCATTCAAATTAAGGCAGTTTTTGCAACAAATATTTTGGTACGAAGATACTTCTTTGAGCCTGAAAATGTAAATATGTTGACCAAAACCAATGAATAGGAGGGATTCGCATATTAGGCAGGAGTAAGAGTAGCAACACAGGCAGGAGTAAGAGTAGCAACACAGTGGTAAGACGACTGCATAATCAAGCAAGTTGGAAAACTCACTTCCAAATCTTAAGAGTAGCAACACAGGCAGAAGTGTTGAATATAAATATTTCCATTAGGAATGTAATTCATTTATTTGAAAAATAATGAATATTTGAAAACGAAAAAAAAAAAAAAAACAACCAATGAATGTTTGAAAGGCACAGATTGAGGCTGGGTTGCTAATATTTAAATATATGAAAACTTTTAAAAGAATATTTTTTACAGGCACGGATGGTGGACTCTATAGGGTATCAAAGTAATTTAATAATCAAAATCAAATTAAATAGGGTCAGCTATCATTTTTTGTGTTTTTTTTTGGGTTTATAGAAATTAAATGGTTTATCTATATCATTGGTGCTAAAAATGGGTATGTAACTAAATATCTCATTTTTCTTTGAGCAAACTGCTCTTAACTCAATATATTTTTCTTAACAGATTAGGAAACCAATTCCAACATAGAAAGAAATTATATCTTTCCAAATCATACAAGAAGATGGATCACAATCCTATAAATACAGAAAAACTCTTTGATAATTGATTTATAATTCCTTCGCAACAATCCACAACGCATCATTATGGCAAGCCATTCATGGTCTGATCTCCCAACTAATATCTTAACCGAACGTCTCTCATATTCTAATCAATGTCGTTTTGGTGCAGCATGCAAAAGTTGGCGAGTTGCTCTGGATGAGGTTCAACAATGTGCAATTATGCCCGCTTTAATTCCTTGCAGTTGGGAATATTATGGTCAAATCTTTAGCGTAGTATTGGAGATCTTTGATCTGTCATCCAAGGAAACTTACTCTCTTGAAAGCATGATACCTAAGGAAAGGAGAGAATTTGTCCGCGCGACCATGTTTATAGGTTCGAAACATGGTTGGTTGTTTTTGGTACATTTCAAAGGCACCACGGCAACGTTCTTTTTCTACAATCCTTATTGCAACAGGATTATAGAGCTGCCTCCACTACATCTCAACAGGAAGACAAATACATGTGTTTATACCTTCACGACCAGCTCAAGTTCTCCACTACATCTCAACAGCAAGCCTTATTATAATGAAGCATGCAAACCTCGCACCATAATAAGCACGTGAAACCTCAAAGATAGAAGATGGAGAATTCATGAAATGCATCCTTGTTCTTATGGTAGTGTTAAGGACGTCACCTACGCCAACGGAGTTTTCTATTGTGTTTTTATGTTAGGTCTGTCGTTAATGGTGGTTAAGTTGAATGTAGAACATAAAGATTGGGTGAATTGTTCTACCTCCTTTGGGGTACGAGCCTATCCAATATTCTCTTACCTGGTTGAGTCTAATGGGAAACTCTTATTGGCGCTTTATCATCGCGATCATGTCGAAGGTTATTGTCATATTTACCAGCTTGATTCATCACGAAAAGATTGGACTATAGTTAAAACTTTGGGAAAGAGAGTACTGTTTAGGGGCATTCGTCCTCAATAGCCAGTCCAGCAATCGGGGTGGTGAGTGAATTTGCAAACATGATATTTTGGCGTAACTATGATGGTTGCTACAATTCTTATACTTGCAAAACAGAAGGAGAATGGAGAGGTCATCAAAGATTTTATTCTTTCGATAGCATGGTAAACGTAAATTGAACCTTCAGAATTTTTGTATGATCATATTCAGTTTTTGTTTTATTGTATTTATATGGCCACAGTCAATTGTCTATCTTAACTTGATTCATATATTAATATTCTTAGTACCATTCACAAACTCAACTTATTTTACTCTTGATTTTATGGTTTTTTTTTTTTTTTTTTGAGAAATTCTGAGATTGTATTCATAATTCAACCAAAAAAGACACTAGAGAGTTAGCAAAGGAGTGGGAGTTAGTTGGTGGTTCTACAATTTGGGTATCCAACATATTTAATGTTTAATTTTTTTTGATACAGATGAGTATAACTGTTATTTTCTTAAAAAATAAAAACCCAAATTTTATGTTGAAGCATAACTCGAACCTTCTGGAAAATGTATTAAGGGTAGGGAAAAAAAAATTATCTTAGCCAGAAAAGAATATTTTCCATGTTCGCCAAGGGAGAAATCCACCTGGAAAAAAATTTACGAAGAATGTGAATTAACTTGACAAAAAATAATAATAATAATAATGAGAAACATATTTTTTTCAGCCCCTTGAAAGCAAAGGATTTGAACACATGCCACATCCAGGACATTTGACGTAGTCTTCTTTGGTCAAAACAAGCCCTGACCCTCCACATACCTCACATCTTTTCTGTGCTATCTAATATATATATATGAGTAATCATCAATACTATATTATACCTGACTAAAATAAACCACACATCTTCTGTGGCAAAAATTCTGGGATTTTATGTATGCTATTTAGTAATTTCGTAATCTTTTTTATATCCTTCTATATAAGATCAAAGGACACAAAAAAAGCGACACATTTTGACGCGCTTTCTTAGCCTTTAGATATACTACAATCCAACTGTTGAAATGTATTTGTCAAAAAATGATTTCACTATTTTATTAATAGCATTGACTTGCAAATAAAACGAGACAATTTTCTCTTTTGCACTCCTCCCCACTGTTCTCTTTCTTTTCAAACCCTATCTCCTCACTCTCTCTACTTCTAAACTTCTAATTCAAAAAATAAAGCTAAGATTATAAACAAATCAAAGTACCTGACATTGGCCAACGAGGGTTGGTTGAGTTGGTAAGGATCATATCATTAAAAACAAATATTTAAAATATTATCTCCACAAATGAGTAATTGTCACATATATTACTTGTACCATAAATGTTTTGAATCACTAAACAAGTCGAAAACATTTTGTGTTAACATATTTAACTACTATAACATAACCATCAATTACTTAGTTAAAATGATATACTAAGTAATTGATGCATTTAACTAATTTTAAATTGTTATTTTCTTATCCAATAAAATCATCTTAGCTCATATTTCATTTATTTATTTGTTGATACAAGAAAATATTGGGGGAGGGGACTTAGAACCATTGGTGCAAGAGTAAATGTCCTTAATCACTTGAGTTACAAGCGTCTTGCAGTTACAATTATATTTTTTATTACACATATGTCATCTCTTTGACCGAAAGCATATAAGGGAGAACTAATGCTTAAGAGTTGGACTAGTATATTGTGGAACTACAATAATTGTCAAAAAGATTTCATTATCAACCATTCATTTGATCACAACAATTGGAATACTAGTATTTTAAGATTCTAAATCAATCATTCATTTGATCAAAATTGAACTCCTATACTAGAAGATGCCTTAATGCATAACACAACTTTCACTATATATTTATAATATGACGAAATAAATTGAATTATATATTTGTAAAGTAATTCATATGATAAAAGACAATAAAAACAATTAAACAAGCATGGAATAATTTTTAGGACCTTTTTTTTGTTTTTGTTTCCCAACTTGTCAATTACCAAAGAAAATCATACGGACACTAATTATTCCCCTGACTGAGTCTCACTCTACTCTTTTGCCTCTGCTAGAACTCCATCGCCCCCTACCAACACCGACTCCAAATCCCCATCATCCAGCCCAACTCCTTCATCTCCTCTGTCTCTATTTTGGTCAAAATGCCCAGTCTACTTCTATTTTGCCCAAAATCGAGCAAGACTTGCTATAATCATAGCTGCCTATGAGGTTTTGTTATCTCGCTCTTCAGACTCAAGTCGGCGGCCGTAGAGATCACCCCTCTATCTTCTTCACTTCTTGAGTTTCTTGAGGTCCGTATCTCCATCCCTTTTTATTACTTTTAGCTTTTGTAGCTGTTTAAATGTTTATGGCTTTAAGGGCTTTTGGAAAACTTCATGTGGATTTTTAGGTGTTTTTATTTTCTAACGATGTTTTACAATACCTCGAACTCAGATAAGTCTATCAATTCTCTCTTTGATTTATAAAGTTCGAGTAGTTGTGTGGATATTATTATGTGTTAAGATATGACTTTTGGTATTCAATTGATTGGTTTCTGGGATTTGTTTTATAATATGCTTTGTGGGTTGGATTTTTCGTTTCACTATGGCTGGGTTATAGTGTGAGAAGTGAGGGCTCATTTTGTAATAGAATAGCCAATATGCTGACTCATTTTTCTTTGAGCACTAATCTTACCCGTTTCTGGTTTGGGGAGACCCCTGCTTTGATTCAGAATCTCTTTTTTGAGGAGTGTAATCCTGTACTTTGATTAATGATTGTCGTTCTTCTTTTTTTTTGTCAAAAAAAGTGGGAGAAGTGAGGGAAGGGTGAGGATGCACTTGCAAATTTTTGGGTCTGGGTTTCGTTTTTCCTCTTTATTTTGTGTGACTTTAGTCGAAGTTAAGCCCACACTAATTTTTCTGTCATTGTTGTCTTGTGGATGTTACTGATTTTGCAGACTATCCTTCACATATAAGAAGGCAGAAGTAAGGTGAAGATGTGGTGCATATCTTAAAGGTTTCTTTGGATGACTTGTATAATGGCAAACCAAAGAAATTCTCTCTCTCTCCGAATATTTTGTGTCTGAAATGCAAAGGGTATGCCTCTATTTGTCACTCTGTTTACTTGTATTTAACTTTAGGCAGTGGATTACAGTGATGTGGTGCTCTTTACTGGTTTTTTTTTGTTCAATCTAATTGCTACTCACAACAGCTACATTGTATTAGTATTAGTTCTGTATGGGAAATCAAGCAGAATATGATCGGTGTTCTATACCGGTACCTTAATTTCAAATTGCTTACTGTTTTCTTCTTCTTTGCTTAATTTCATTTTGTCTTTTATCTTATATTATGTGATGGTTACTAGCAATTTAATCATAATTCACCTTTTCCGACACCTTCCGACAGCCAGTTGCCCTCGAAAACACACTTTTTTGATGAAAATTGGTATTTCCGACATCTTTCTGCCTTCGCAAATGTATTATTATTATTTTTTAAGTGTATCTAATATATATATGCATAATCATCAATACCATATTATACCTGACTAAAATAATTATGAACTTTTGAAAACTTACTATTCTTTTGCTGAATTCAATCCCATCAACTACTTCATGTTACTTAATCCAGTCTTACCTCCACTCTGGCGCTTCTCTTTGTAAGTAGCATCTACGTAACATGGCTTCCGTTTTCCTCTTGTCTGGCACGGTTATAAGGAACCTTATTTAATGTTACTAAAAGAAATAGTAATGCCAATGTAAATAAAGCACCATATCTCTCACCTTGTGCTGTCAAGGGAAGGAGACACTGTTGTGGAAGTTGGTACTTCTCCGAGTCCAAAAGGAAGCCTCCAAGCCAGAGTATCTCAGGGACCCGTAGAAATTTTGCATCATAGGCCATTTGCTTACATCACAAAAGAGTAGGTTAAAATTGGATTGTAGCTTTATTTACATTACACTATATGAGCAGTCTACAAAAGAATTGACTTATTCAGCAGTTCTCAATCCTCAATATTTGCAATCTTCCTAGGTAGTTCACATGTTATTTAAGTTTGTAAACTACAGATAACAAGTTCATAGAGTGATCTGGAAGCCTAACCATAGAACCAAACCGATATGTGGACAGGATGTCAAAACCGTACGGATCACAGTCTACCAAGCAATAGGTAGGGAGATGCAAAGTATCCACAAGAAGCCCCAAAAACCTGGCAAACATAAATGAAAAGTATGTAAAAGAAAGTGCAGACAGATAAGGCAAGGCATTCTGTTACCTTCTTGTGGAAATATCAGGATATCCACGTCCCTGTGAAGAAAACAAAAATAGCACATCAACAAAAAAGTTTAATAAAAGCTGTTTCAAGGATCAATGAGAGTTATTTGGCCAAAAACAAGGGTGTATGCTTACAGTGATAACGATGCAGTGGTTTGTGTTGCAGAACTGGTCATTTGCCAATCGTTGAAAAACTATACAGAATACGAATAATGGTTTGTTCATAGAAACACACATCAAAATCAAATGATATCCACCCAAAGCACCAGGGTTGGTAACAAAAAGAGTAATTACCTGATTCTTTCTCCACAACAAGTATGTATTTCGCTACACCAACAATATCTGCAGGTTAGAATTAATGATTTGAGCATGTTTTTCGACTGCAAATGACACTTAGGGTTGATTATGTAATTACCAATGAACTTGTAAAGTTTACATTATCGAATTTGAATATCCATTGATTTTAAACATGGAAATTTTAATATTTTAATTATTCTCTCTTAGTTAATCATCTGAATACCTTTGACCTCTTCAACATGAATGGGAACCGGAAAGGCCTATATGTGAACCAGATGCAGATGTTTAAGTTCAGACAATAAAAATACGATTATGCAGAAGATGTCATCAAATCATTGTTTTAACATTTTTTAAAAAACATGTTCCATTCTTACAGTGTTTGGCCTATTTATGCAATCAAACATGTTTCCAGCTTCTGAGAACCTTAACCAGCCCATTACCAACCTATAATGAAATAAAAACGTTAATTATCAACATTGTAAGGAAAGTTGAACCATACTGAACTAAAAGGTGCAACCCCCCAGATTAACAATATATTCAACAGACCAAGAATACACAAATGTCAATGTAAATGATGATTGGCATTTTTATGAAAAATACACAAATGTCATTTTTATGAAAAATCAGGCAGCAATGTACGCCATTATCAACGAAATTATTACCCAATCTACGCTGCACATCACAATGTACCAGTTTGGATAACTATTTAGAAATTACTACCCAATCTACGAAATTATTATTAATTTTCCCGGAATATCGCACCCAAAGAAAAAAAGAATACTGAACATATTAAGAACTCTGTGGTGCTTGTTTGGTTGCTGAGAAAAACCAGGAAAATCTGAACGATCAACTAAAATCGAGAAAGTAAGCTTAGCATTTAACCAATTCGAATCGGGCTTCGTGCAGTAATTTCTGAAGCGATCGAGGAGAATGTCTGGAGACCGTCCATTGCTGAGATCTTCAACTATAGCTCGAGTAAATTCTGCGCTCCAAAAAAATTTAACAACAAAATGAATGAGAAACTATAAATTAGCGTCTACTTGAAGAAATTGATTTCGAATTGGTTTAAAATATATAAATTGACGAGGACCTCTGATTTTTCTTAGCAAATCGCAAGGCCGAGGCTGTGAGCTCCATCTTGAGTGCTTTCCCTCCATAATTCTTGCGTTAATGGAGATTCTTTTAAAATGATTTCTGGGTATTTATAGGCTTGCTTGTGGGCCGGGTCAGTTTAGATCCTTTTGCTAAGGAATAGAGATTCTAGAATTTATGTGTTTGTCAAACTTGGGCCTTTTATACTTGGTTCTGGTGTAGAAACTAATGGCATGTTTACTTTCAAGAAATGGAGGAACTTAATGAATTCGTAATGGAGTAGTTGATTCGATTCCAATTCCTTATTCTCAAATTCTTAAATTACTCGAATCATGACTTCCCCTATTCAGTGTAAGTAAACATGCCCTAGAATCAGTAGCAGCTATAAATTGGGAAAATATGAGCTAATTGAACAAATGCTAATGGTAGCAATTGGATTCCATAAGATTAAAGCTCACGTCTTTTACTCAACAAAGTCATTTATTCTTCTTGATGGAAGTCCAGTGTGAAATTCTAAATAGAGAATAAATGACTTTGTTGAGCAAATGATGAGTAAGTGGATGAGATATATTATGATGAAAAGTACTTTGAAAAAAAAAAAAAAAGTTGTTACATAATGACAAACAACAAGCTTTAACGAAAATTTTGATGAAATGCAATGACCAACACCAATTTGATATGTGGAAAAAAAAAAATTAACCATCATATTGATGGATTTAAATTCAAGGAGCATTTCTAATATAAAAAAATTCTTAAGAAAAAGCGTGTGTTGGTGTATTAATGACTGTGCCTCATCCACATGTTGTGGCCCGACGTGTAGTACATGTCGCACACGGATCAAACACAGTTGAGAGGCTTGGACTTTCAGACTGAGATATTCAGAGATCCCCTTATTGCACAGATAGCTGAAGCGCCTGGACCGGCAAAGATCCAGGCTGGACAAAAAGGAGGAGCCTTTGTCATCCAAGAGCAAGAAGCTCCAGTTCCTCCAATAGGGCCCGCTCCAGTTTCTCAATTTTGTGGGCAAATATTACTTAATTATGCATGCTATTTAGTGATTTGATTCTTTTTATTTCCTTGTATTTTTTGGAATGAGAAGATTTATAGGAGTATATAACATAGTTGAGGCAAATTACATGTACTGATTGAATGGATTTGTCAGTTGTGTTTGACAAATTACAAGATGCACGGGCAATTACTCTACATTAACAAAAGTAAAGAGGATCCTATTTTCAAATTCATGCATATTTATTGGTACTTTGATCGGTGCATAATTACATATCATTTTGTATCCTTCTAACTTATGATTTGGTTATGTTTCTGAGTTAAACTTGTGCTTTTAATAAGTTTTGTGTTTGTTTCAGTGTAATAAGCTTGAGACTCATTCAATGCATTTTTTAGACAAGTTAGCTCATTTGTGTGTGCAAATCTGTCAACTTCACGGATTGGACTGTACTTGCACAGGATGAACCAGATGATGAGCCCTATATCATTGGAAAGATGCAGAAGTCTAGTTTCTGGAGCATTTTACGGTTCATGATTCCGAATCTCCTAGAGGAAGTTATGCAAGTTTTGGCAGCTTAAGGTCAAATTCGGCAGCATCTGCGTTACTGGGCCAAAAATGACATTTGAAGGTCTTTCTGATTTTTTATTGATTTGGGCTGCATATGCTTGGAAAGATAATTCAAAGGGTTTGAAGATCCAGATTTTTCCAGATTTTGTAGGAGGGAAGATCAAGCCCAAAAAGAAAGGAAAGAAAAGATATGAAGTCAATTCCAGTCTATTTTCGGCAGTCAACTTGAAAGGCCCAAAATGTATACTTGTACTACTCATATGGGAATACATTCTTCATAAAAGGTGTTCCAATGGGTGTCTATTATGACATATCCAAATTGGAGCCCCATTGGATACATATTGAAACCTCAGGCCTTCCTACACCAAGTCTGGTTCAGAAGAATCTTTTTTTTTTCCAGCAACCAAAAGAAAACCCACATGGATTGGCAGCAAAAGGCAGCCACAATTGAACACCTTTGAAAACCCATGTGAAGAAAGCTTGAGGTGCAGCAAAAGAAGTATGGGATGGAATTGATTCCAACCACACTAACATAGACAAGATGAAGTGGGAGTTATGGATTGTATTAAAAGAGGAATGGTGGTGTTGGAATTCATCATGATGTTCCTCCCTCTTAGCCCTATAAATAGAGAAGTCTTCAAGCTTCAACACACACCCCCAAGGGGGGGAGCTCTCAAACACTTCTCTAGGGCTCCCCTCCCTTCTCCCCTCTCTCCCGTCTCTATCTCACCCCCCCCCCCCCCCCCCCCCCCCCCCCCCCACTCTCCTCTTGCCCCCCTGTCCTTTCCTTCCCTTGCTTTCCGTCCACTTCTTCCCTCCCTCTTCGAGCCTTCTTCCTCTACCTTTTCTTTTGCTTTGTCTTTGGGCCTTTCTCTCATTCTCACAGGTGGGTTTGGGTGGTTTTGTTGCTCTACTGCTTGGCATCTCCGGTAGATCTTTTCTGGATCTAGCTTATCCGGGGAGTGCTTTGGTTTTCGGTGGCCTAGGTGGTTTTCCCCTGAGGCCGCCGCGGTTGCTTTCGCCGGCCGTTTGTTTTTTTGCTTTGTTTGTTTCTTTTGCAGATTTGCTGGAAATCTTCTTCAGATCTGTGATTCGGTGACAAGCAGGGTGACTAAGCGTTGCTGTGCGGATTTCTACAGCCTTTTGTGCTGCTTTGTCTTAACCCATTTTCGGTGTTAAGTATCTATCTCTTCTAGTTTTTACTTGTCAGAGGCTCTGGTGCTTGTTGCATTTGTAGTTCAGCCGCTTATGGCGTGTTGGTGTTCTATGCCTGATCTTTCTGGGCTCGCGGTCCTCCTTACCGCAATTTCTCCGGCCTTGCGCGGCCAGGATGGGGTTTGTTCCCCGCTCTATCTGGAAAACCTTATGTGGTTTCTGCTCTTCCACAACAATTGTATCAACCCTAAATGGGTGTCAATTTCTGTTATTGCTATGGCCTTTTCGGCTCTTGTACTGGTCTTTACATCCTCTGTACTGGCCTTTTTGGCTAACGGCCTCTGTGCCCGATCAATGAATGCAATATATCGCTAAGTTTCAAAAAAAAAAAAAGTTTTCAAGTTTGATTAGTTTCCAAGTTTCAATTATGGTTTTTGTTCTTATTCATTATGCTTATAAGTTAATATGCTAGTTTGAATGATTGATCACCATTTAGGCTTGCATGTTAGCTATCTTGGTTTGAATTAAGGGTAGACACCATGCTTTAATTCGAATTGAACTATGAATAGGAAGAGTATGTATGGACATTCGACAACAGGGATTAGATACATACTTGGTTGTTTAAAATGTTCTTCTATGCTTAATGGATTCCTAATGCTTAGTTTAGGTTAGACAACAGATGATCAAATTAGGGAATTAGGAATACAAGGTTAGGACCAACACCATGGCTTAATCATACTTTAGCTAGAATCAATCAGTTAATCTAATTGAACTTGGGAATTTATCTGCTTGAGTTATTTTCTTTTCTTTCTTTCTTGTTTTTCTATTTTGTGTAGGAAAACTGAATTGGATTATTCAATCACCAATCCCTGTGGAATCGACCTCGCACTTACATATGCTATACTACTGAACGGCTCGTGCACTTGCGAGTATCACAAGTTGAGGATGCAGCTGAATCGACGCAACATACTTTGACATAATACAATATTCATAAGAAATGATATACATGTATGAAAATAGATAAACTTTTGGAATGGTTTCTTCAAGCACGTCGCTATGTGATTTTCACAATTCTACGCCATCACTTTATGCCAACCACTTTCACAAGCCAACCGGGTGTTCTGTTTGAGAGTACAAGATATCCCACTGATATTCCAATTACCACCCCAGATGCATACCCCATCAACACTACCTTCCAATCAAATCCATTCTCGTGCTCCAAATCACCATCTCGTTGGAATGATGATGGCGGTGATTGATGTGGACCGCATGTTTTTGCTAGTGGAATTCCACACAATCCTACATTTCCACTATATGAATCATAGTCAAATGTATCAAATTGCTTACCATGAGGTATGGGCCCCACAAGTCGATTTTCTGAAACGTTGAACTTTTCAAGTGATGTCAAATTTACCAATTGCTCCGGAATATCACCAAAAAGTCTGTTTGAAGATAGATCTAACCATTCAAGATTGCACATATCGCCAAATGACGGTGGAATTGTACCTGTAAGCTCATTATGAGAAAAGTTAAGCCCCTTCAATAATTTAAGCTTACCGATTACTTTTGAAATCTCTCCTCTGAAAGTGTTGTTTGAGAAATCAATAGTTGTGAAGAAAGTTTGAATCTTCACCATTTCAATTTCGAAGCCTTTAATTGTCACTACCACAGTATCCTGATAGTAGCCCTCTCCCATATATTTCAGTTCATGTTCTTGCGAGTTTGTCATGGCCGTCAAATGTTCAAAATATTTTGTTGGCAAGAGACCGCTAAACCGATTGTAGGAGAGGTCCATGATACGCAATTTTTGGAATGGAAACTTAGTTTCCGGAGTGCCTATTTCACCATAGAATTTGTTAGACCTCAAGATAAGAACCTGCAACTTCGGAAGAGATTCCAGCCAATTTGGGAATGTGCCTTGAATTTTGTTGTTTCCAAGGTCTAGAACTTCCAACTCTCGACATGTGAGCAAAGTTGGCGGCAACGACCCTTCCAACTGATTTCCATTAAGATCAAGATTTCTCAAAACGTTTCCCTTAGAAAATTTCCCAGGAATCACGCCATGAAATTTATTATTCCGTAGATCCAAAACAGAGAGGCTCTGGCTGAAGTTCCCTATGCATTGATGAATTTTGCCTCTCAATTTATTGTTAGACAAATCAAGGACTTCAAGCGAAGTCAAGCTGCAAATGGTTGGAGGCATCTCTCCAGTCAATTGGTTGTTTGATATGGAAAAGAAAAATGTGGAAGGTGATGGAATTGGAAGCTCTCCTTGGAGAGAATTGTTGTGAAGGTTGAGATATCCAAGGTTTTTCCACCGAAGGTGTCGTGCAGTGCCCTTCAAAAAGTTGTGAGAAAGATCCAAATAAGACAATGAATCTTTTGCGACATCCAAGAACCATTTGGGAACTTCGCCTTGAATTCGGTTGTAGGAAAGGTTTAACGTGTCCAAGTTTGGTGAGGCTCTTAGAAAGTATGGGAACTCACTTATGTTGCAAGACGACAAAGCTAGGGTCGAAAGTTGAGGCCAGCTGTTGTTACTCAAATGGTTGAAACTCAAGGATAGATGGTTAGAGGAAAGATCAAGTGAAGAAAGACTTCGGAGTTTTGAAAACTTTTCAAACTCCACAGTGCCACTCAAGTTATTGGATGATAGATCAAGGTATCGAAGGTTCTCAAGTTCAAAGATTGATCTCGGAATCAGGCCATGCAGTTTGTTACTTCCGAGGTATAACAACTCCAAGTTTGGTGAGACTCTTAGAAAGTATGGGAACTCACTTATGTTGCAAGACGACAAAGCTAGGGAATAAAGTTGAGGCCAGCTGTTGTTACTCAAATGGTTGAAACTCAAGGATAGATGGTTAGAGGAAAGAGCAAGCCCAAAAAGACTTTGGAGTTTTGAAACTTTTCAAACTCCACAGTGCCACTCAAGTTATTGGATGATAGATCAAGGGATCGAAGGTTCTCAAGTTCAAAGATTGATCTCGGAATCAGGCCATCCAACTTGTTAGCACTTAAATCAAGCCATGACAAAGAACGAGATTGGAACTCAATGATATTACCACTGAGTTGGTTACTGTAGAGCCCTAACGTCTCCAATGATGGCAAACTACCTAACCAAGATGGTATTGTTCCATTGAGTTGGTTCCAATTTAAATAGAGGTCCGTTAAGTGTCGAGGAATAGGACCCACCATTTGTTGTTTTGAAAAATCATATAAAGAAGAGATCGATGTCGAGTTTCTATCAACTTCTGGAAACTGACCGACATAATTGTTGCCATCAAGATCCAAGTAAGTGAGTGTCTCAAGGTTTAAAAATAACGACCATGGGATTTGGCCACCAAAACTGTTAGACGAGAGGTCCAACTCCATGATTTGTGTGAGGTTACCAACAAATGCAGGATATGATCCTACAAACTGCAATCGCTGAGATACAAAGCTCTCAAAGACTTGAAATTTCTTGTGAGGCGATACCAATCTACTGAAATTCTAGTTTGAGAGAGCATCAAGGTTTCGAGTGGGCTGCTCCAGTTAGAATTGGGGAGAGAACATGTGAGGTTATAGTTATACCTTAACTCTACGAGTTCAAGATTTGGTCGGTGGAAAATGCTTTCTGGGAATTTTCCTTGCAAGTGGCAATAAGCGAGTTTAAGAGTTGTCAGAGAAGAAGAGAGATTCTTGAAGGAATCAGGTACAACTGAAGACATGTCAACATCGATCAGTTGAAGCTCCTTAAGATTGGTTAGGTTTTGAACAATTCTGTTAAAATTAAGAGTATCTAGTCTCACAACTGAAAGTGAATATTGCGAGAGATTGAGTGAAACCAAGTTGGAAAGGCGGGAAATTTCGGAAGGGACTGGGCCACTGAAATTGGAGTCAGAGAGGTCAAGGTGAGTCATACTTACAAAGCCACCAAATTTGGACGAAATTGGGGAACCTCTGAAATCATTTTCAGAGAGGTCTAGCCTCTTGAGATGGCCAAGAGAGAATAAGCTGCTATTGGAATGGATATTGCCTTGAAGCCCACCAAAAGGAAGGTTGAGACCGATCACATGACCAGTCATCTTTTCACAAGTGACTCCACTCCACGCGCAACAATCCTTGCCTTTCTGCCAAGTAATTGTACAATTAGAATAAAGAGTTGTTCCATTATATAGTTCTTGTTTAGAAGAGGTATCAATGGAAAAGGAGTTCTTGAATTGAAGCAAAGCAGAGCTGTCGTGGGGATGGCATAAATGCCTTGAAGAAAGAGAAGAGGAAGAGTTAGATGATGATGAACAAGTAGAGTTGAATTGACAAGTAGTAAAGAGCAGGAAGAGGAGGCACAACCAACCCATCTTTCCTTCAAAATCTAAAAGTATATATTCTTCTAAATAATTTTGTGAGCAACTCTGTCCTGGAGATGTTGATATTTATAACAAGTTTGGGCAACAGTGATTTATCTATAATGTCACGATATGAGTCTAGTAGATGTGGCATAAGGTTGTCCTGCATTTAAAGTTTCCACAGTGCTAAGATGGCAAGTACTTAAGTTTGTGGAAAATCTTGTGGAAAATTTGGCAACCAAGGCGTTGATTTGGTATTTGGTCTTAGTAGGTATAATTTCTGCGTGTTCAAATGGTTTCCACGTGTTACCTCCAACTTCTACTAGTCAAAAGTTGTCCAATTTCTGCGTGTTCAAATGGTCTTGCTCAATCTTTTTCACATTTTCTTTAGATAAATAAAGTCATCAACATAAAAGTTAAACAAATCCTTTAGATAAAATCTAAATATTATAAAGCTAGTTCCTATATAGTAATAAAAAACATATTGCAACTTAATTATATAAAGATTGTACTGGGATCGGTTGTGGGGGTAGGGAGAGTTTGGATGTGGCTGTGGCTTGGGGAAAGTAGCTGAGGTGGGTTGTTGCAGGGGAAACAGAGAAGAGAGAAGGTTGTTGCAGTTGAGATAATTAT